>CALNHX010004189.1:0-132890 GCA_940337035.1 Agriotes lineatus | reverse complement strand
CGTCTTAGTGTCCCATATGTCCCTAACGTCTTAGACGTCCTAGATGTCCTATATGTCCCTAACGCCCCAGACGTCCCAGACGTCCCATCTGTCCCATATGTCCTATATGTCCCTAATGTCCCAGGCGTCCCAGATGTCCCATATGTCTTATATGTCCCTAATGTCCCAGGCGTCCTAAATGTCCCATATGTCCTTAACGTCGCAGACGTCCCAGAGGTTCTAGATGTCCCATATGTACTTAACATCCTAGATATCCCGGATGTCCCATATGTCCCCTAAAGTCCCAGACGTCCCTGATGTCCCATATGTCCCATATGTCCCTAATGTCCCAGGCGTCCTAGATGTTCCATATGTCCCTAACGTCCCAGACGACCTAGATGTCCCATATGTCCTTAACGTCCTAGATATCCCGGATGTCCATATGTCCCTAACGTCCCAGACGTCCCAGATGTCCCATATGTCCCATACGTCCCTAACGTCCCAGATCGTCCTAGATGTCCCATATGTCCGTAACGTCCCAGACGTCTCAGATGTCCCATATGTCCCATATGTCCCTAAGGTCCCAGGCGTCCTAAATGTCCCATATGTCCTTAACGTCCCAGACGTCCCAGATGTCCTAGATGTCCCATATGTCCTTAACGTCCCAGACGTCCCAGATGTCCCATATGTCCCTAACGTCCCAGACGTCTCAGATGTCCCATATGTCCTATATGTCCCTAATGTCCCAGGCGTCCCAGATGTCCCATATGTCTTATATGTCCCTAACGTCCCAGGCGTCCTAAATGTCCCATATATCCTTAACGTCCCAGACGTCCCAGACGTCCTAGATGTCCCATATGTCCTTAGAGTCCTAGATATCCTGGATGTCCCATATGTCCCTAACGTCCCAGACGTCCCAGATGTCCCATATGTCCCATATGTTCCTAATGTCCCAGACGTCCCAGCTGTCCCGTATGTCCCTAACGTCCCAGACGTCCTAAACGTCCTAGATGTCCTATATGTCTTTAACGTCCCAGACGTCCTAGATGTCCTATATGTCCCTAACGTTCCAGACGTCCCAGAAGTCCTAGATGTCCCATATGTCCTTACCGTCCCAGACGTCTCAGATGTCCCATATGTCTCTAACGTCCCAGACGTCCCAGATGTCCTATATGTCCTTAAAGTCCCAGACGTCTCAGACGTCCTAGATGTCCCATATGTCCCATATGTCCCTAATGTCCCATTCGTCCTGAATGTACCATATGTCCTTAACGTCCCAGACGTCCCAGACGTCCTAAATGTGCCATATGTCCTTAACGTCCCAGACGTCCCAGATGTCTCATTTGACCATAACGTCCCAGACGTCCCAGATGTCCCATATGTCCCATATGTCCCTAATGTCCCATTCGTCCTGAATGTACCATATGTCCTTAACGTCCCAGACGTCCCAGACGTCCTAAATGTGCCATATGTCCTTAACGTCCCAGACGTCCCAGATGTCTCATTTGACCATAACGTCCCAGACGTCCCAGATGTCCCATATGTCCAATATGTCCCTAATGTCCCAGGCCTCCTAGATGTTCCATATGTCCCTAACGTCCAAGACGTCCTAAATGTCCCATATGTCCCTAACGTTCCAGACGTCCCAGCTGTCCCGTATGACCCTAACGTCCCGGACGTCCCAGACGTCTTAGTGTCCCATATGTCCCTAACGTCTTAGACGTCCTAGATGTCCTATATGTCCCTAACGCCCCAGACGTCCCAGACGTCCCATCTGTCCCATATGTCCTATATGTCCCTAATGTCCCAGGCGTCCCAGATGTCCCATATGTCTTATATGTCCCTAATGTCCCAGGCGTCCTAAATGTCCCATATGTCCTTAACGTCGCAGACGTCCCAGAGGTTCTAGATGTCCCATATGTACTTAACATCCTAGATATCCCGGATGTCCCATTTGTCCCTAAAGTCCCAGACGTCCCTGATGTCCCATATGTCCCATATGTCCCTAATGTCCCAGGCGTCCTAGATGTTCCATATGTCCCTAACGTCCCAGACGACCTAGATGTCCCATATATCCTTAACGTCCTAGATATCCCGGATGTCCATATGTCCCTAACGTCCCAGACGTCCCAGATGTCCCATATGTCCCATACGTCCCTAACGTCCCAGATCGTCCTAGATGTCCCATATGTCCGTAACGTCCCAGACGTCTCAGATGTCCCATATGTCCCATATGTCCCTAAGGTCCCAGGCGTCCTAAATGTCCCATATGTCCTTAACGTCCCAGACGTCCCAGATGTCCTAGATGTCCCATATGTCCTTAACGTCCCAGACGTCCCAGATGTCCCATATGTCCCTAACGTCCCAGACGTCTCAGATGTCCCATATGTCCTATATGTCCCTAATGTCCCAGGCGTCCCAGATGTCCCATATGTCTTATATGTCCCTAACGTCCCAGGCGTCCTAAATGTCCCATATGTCCTTAACGTCCCAGACGTCCCAGACGTCCTAGATGTCCCATATGTCCTTAGAGTCCTAGATATCCTGGATGTCCCATATGTCCCTAACGTCCCAGACGTCCCAGATGTCCCATATGTCCCATATGTTCCTAATGTCCCAGACGTCCCAGCTGTCCCGTATGTCCCTAACGTCCCAGACGTCCTAAACGTCCTAGATGTCCTATATGTCTTTAACGTCCCAGACGTCCTAGATGTCCTATATGTCCCTAACGTTCCAGACGTCCCAGAAGTCCTAGATGTCCCATATGTCCTTAACGTCCCAGACGTCTCAGATGTCCCATATGTCTCTAACGTCCCAGACGTCCCAGATGTCCTATATGTCCTTAAAGTCCCAGACGTCTCAGACGTGCTAGATGTTCCATATGTCCTTAACGTCCTAGACGTCCCAGATGGCTCATATGGCCCTAACGTCCCAGACGTCCTAGATGTCCCATATGTCCTTAACGTCCCAGACGTCCCAGCCGTCCTAGATGTCCCATATGTCCTTAACGTCCCAGACGTCCCATATGCCCCATATGTCCCTAACGTCCCAACATCCCAGATGTTTCATATGTCCCATATGTCCCAAATGTCTCAGGCGTCCCAGATGTCCCATATGTCTCATATGTCCCTAATGTCCCATTCGTCCTGAATGTACCATATGTCCTTAACGTCCCAGACGTCCCAGACGTCCTAGATGTGGCATATGTCCTTAACGTCCCATACGTCCCAGATGTCTCATATGACCATAACGTCCCAGACGTCCCAGATGTCCCATATGTCCCATATGTCCCTAATGTCCCAGGCCTCCTAGATGTTCCATATGTCCCTAACGTCCAAGACTTCCTAAATGTCCCATATGTCCCTAACGTTCCAGACGTCCCAGCTGTCCCGTATGTCCCTAACGTCCCGGACGTCCCAGACGTCCTAGTGTCCCATATGTCCCTAACGTCTTAGACGTCCTAGATGTCCTATATGTCCCTAACGTCCCAGACGTCCCAGACGTCCCATCTGTCCTTAATGTCTCAGGCGTCCCAGATTTCCCATCTGTCCTTAATGTCCCAGGCGTCCCAGATGTCCCATATGTCCCATATGTCCTTAATGACCCAGGCGTCCTAAGTGTCCCATATGTCCTTAACTTCCCAGACGTCCCAGACGTAATAGATGTCCCATATGTCCCATATGTCCCTAACGTCCCAGACGTCCCAGATGTCCCATATGTCCCATATGTCCCTAACGTCCCAGGCGTCCTAAATGTCCGATATGTCCTTAACGTCCCAGACTTCCCAGATGTCCCATATGTGCCTAACGTCCCAGACGTCCCAGATGTCCCATATGTCCCATATGTCCCTAACGTCCCAGGCGTCCTAAATGTCCCATATGTCCTTAACGTCCCAGACGTCCCAGATGTCCCATCTGTCCTTAATGTCCCAGGCGTCCCAGATGCCCCATATGTCCCATATGTCCGTAATAACCCAGGCGTCCTAAGTGTCCCATATGCCCTTAACTTCCCAGACGTCCCAGACGTCCTAGATGTCCCATATGTCCCTAACGTCCCAGACGTCCCAGACGTCCTAGATGTCCCATATGTCCCTAACGTCCCAGATCGTCCTAGATGTTTCATATGTCCGTAACGTCCCAGACGTCTCAGATGTCCCATATGTCCCATATGTCCCTAAGGCCCCAGGCGTCCTAAATGTCCCATATGTCCTTAACGTCCCAGACGTCCCAGAAGTCCTAGATGTCCCATATGTCCTTAACGTCCCAGACGTCCCAGATGTCCCATATGTCCCTAACGTCCCAGACGTCCCAAATGTCCCATATGTCCTATATGTCCCTAATGTCCCAGGCGTTCCAGATGTCCCATATGTCTTATATAATCCCTAATGTCCCAGGCGTCCTAAATGTCCCATATGTCCTTAACGTCCCAGACGTCCCAGAGGTCCTAGATGTCCTATATGTCCTTAACATCCTAGATATCCCGGATGTCCCATATGTCCCTAACGTCCCAGACGTCCCTGATGTCCCATATGTCCCATATGTCCATAATGTCCCAGGCGTCCTAGATGTTCCATATGTCCCTAACGTCCCAGACGTCCTAAATGTCCCATTTGGCTTTAACGTCCCAGACGTCCCAGATGTCCCATATGTCCCATATGTCCCTAATGTCCCAGGCGTCCCAGATGCCCCATATGTCCCATATGTCCTTAACGTCTCAGACGTCCCAGATGTCCCATATGCTCCTAAAGTCCCAGACGTCCCAGATGTCCCATATGTCCCTAATGTCCCAGGCGTCCTAGATGTTCCATATGTCCCTAACGTCCCAGACGTCCCAGATGTCCTAGATGTCCCATATGTCCCTAACGTCCTAGACGTCCTAGATGTCCTATATGTCCCTAACGTCCCAAACGTCCCAAATGTCCCATATGTCCCATATGTCCCTAATGTCCCAGGCGTCCTAAATGTCCTATATGTCCTTAATGTCCCAGGCGTCCCAGGAGTCCTAGACATCCCATATGACCTTATAGTCCCAGACGTCCCAGATGTCCCGTATGTCCCTAACGTCCCAGACGTCCCAGATGTCCTAGATGTCCCATATGTCCCTAACGTCCTAGACGTCCTAGATGTCCTATATGTCCCTAACGTCCCAAACGTCCGAAAATGTCCCATATGCCCCATATGTCCCTAATGTCCCAGGCGTCCTAAATGTCCTATATGTCCTTAATGTCCCAGGCGTCCCAGGAGTCCTAGACATCCCATATGTCCTTAACGTCCCAGACGTCCCAGATGTCCTATATGTCTTATATGTCCCATATGTCCCTAATGTCCCAGGCGTCCCAGATGTCCCATATGTCCCATATGTCCTTAAAGTCCTAGACGTCCCAGATGTCCCATATGTCCCTAATGTCCCAGACGTCCCAGCTGTTCCGTATGTCCATAACGTCCCAGACGTCCCAGATGTCCCATATGTCTCATATGTCTCATATGTCCCATATGTCCCATATGTCCCTAATGTCCCAGGCGTCCCAGATGACCCATATGTCCCATATGTCCTTAAAGTCCCAGACGTCCCAGATGTCCCATATGTCCCTAATGTCCCAGGCGTCCTAGATGTTCCATATGTCCCTAACGTCCCAGACGTCCTAAATGTCCCATATGTCTTTAACGTCCCAGACGTCCCAGATGTCCCATATGTCTCATATGTCCCATATGTCCCTAGTGTCCCAGGCGTCCCAGATGTCCCATATGTCCCATATGTCCCTAATGTTCCAGACGTCCTAGATGTCCCATACGTTCTTAACGTCCCAGACCTCTCAGATGCCCCATATGTCCCTAACGTCCCAGACGTCCTAGATGTCCCATATGTCCCTAATGTCCCAGGCGTCCCAGATGTCCCATATGTCCCATATGTCCTTAACGTCCCAGACGTCCCAGATGTCCCATATGTTCCTAAAGTCCCAGACGTCCCAGATGTCCCATATGTCCCTAATGTCCCAGGCGTCCTAGATGTTCTATATGTCCCTAACGTCCCAGACGTCCTAGATGTCCCATTTGGCTTTAACGTCCCAGACGTCCCAGCTGTCCCATATGTCCTTAACGTCCCAGACGTCCCAGATGTTCCACATGTCCCTAACGTCTCAGACGTCTCAGATGTCCCACATGTCCCATATGTCCCTAATGTCCCAGGCGTCCCAGATGTCCCAGATGTCCCATATGTCCCATATGTCCCTAATGTCTCAGGCGTCTTAAATGTTTTATATGTCCTTAACGTCCCAGATGTCCCAGACGTCCTAGATGTCCCATATGTCCTTAACCTCCCAGACGTCCCAGATGTCCCATTTGTCGCTAACGTCCCAGACGTCCCAGATGTCCCATATGTCCCTAATGCCCCAAGCGTCCTAGATGTTTCATATGTCCCTAACGTCCCAGTCGTCCTAAATGTCCCATATGTCCCTAACGTCCCAGACGTCCCAGCTGGCCCGTATGTTCCTAACGTCCCAGACGTCCCAGACGTCCTAGATGTCCCATATGTCCCTAACGTGCCAGACGTCCTAGATGTCCTATATGTCCCTAACGTCCCAGACGTCCCATATGTCCCAGATGTCTCATATGTCCCATATGTCCCTAATGTCCCAGGCGTACTAAATGTCCCATATGTCCTTAACGTGCCAGACGTCCCAGACGTCCTAAATGTCCCATATGTCCCTAACGTCCCAGACGTCCCAGATGTTCCATATGTCCCATATGTCCCTAATGTCCCAGGCGTCCTAGATGTTAAATATGTCCCTAACGTCCCAGACGTCCTAAATGTCTCATATGTCCCTAACGTCCCAGACGTCCCAGCTGTCCCGTATGTCCTTAACGTCCTAGATGTCCCAGACGTCCTAGATGTCCCATATGTCCCTAACGTCCCAGACGTCCTAGACGTCCCATATGTTCTTAACGTCCCAGACGTCCCAGATGTACCATATGTCCCTAACGTCCCAGACGTCCCAGATGTCCCATATGTTCCATATGTCCCTAATGTCCCAGGCGTCCTAAATGCTCCATATGTCCCTAACGTCCCAGACGTCCCAGACGTCCTAGATGTCCCATATGTCCCTAACGTCTCAGACGTCCCAGATGTCCAATATGACCTATATGTCCCTAATGTCCCAGACGTCCCAGATGTCCCATATGTCCCTAACGTCCCAGACGCCCCAGATGTCCCATATGTCCCTAACGTCCTAGACGTCCTAGATGTCCCATACGTCCTTAACGTCTCAGACGTCCCAGATGCCCCATATGTCCCTAACGTCTCAGACGTCCCAGATGTCCCATATGTCCCATATGTCCCTAATGTCTCAGGCGTTCCAGATGTCCCATATGTCCCTAAAGTCCCAGACGTCCCAGTTGTCCCATATGTCCCTAAAGTCCCAGACGTCCCAGTTGTCCCATATGACCTATATGTCCCTAATGTCCCAGACGTCCCAGATGTCCCATATGTCCCTAACGTCTCAGACGTCCCAGATGTCCCATATGTCCCTAAAGTCCCAGACGTCCCAGTTGTCCCATATGACCTATATGTCCCTAATGTCCCAGACGTCCCAGATGTCCCATATGTCCCTAACGTCCCAGACGCCCCAGATGTCCCATATGTCCCTAACGTCCTAGACGTCCTAGATGTCCCATACGTCCTTAACGTCTCAGACGTCCCAGATGCGCCATATGTCCCTAACGTCTCAGACGTCCCAGATGTCCCATATGTCCCATATGTCCCTAATGTCCCAGGCGTTCCAGATGTCCCACATGTCCCATATGTCCCTAATGTTTCAGGCGTCCTAAATGTCCCATATGTTCTTAACGTCCCAGACGTCCCAGACGTCCTAGATGTCCCACATGTCCTTAACGTCCCAGACGTCCCAGATGTCCCATTGGTCCCTAACGTCCCAGACGTCCCAGATGATCCATATGTCCCATATGTCCCTAATGTCACAAGCGTCCTAGATGTCCCATATGCCCCTAACGTCCCAGACGTCCTAAAAGTCCCATATGTCCTTAACGTCCCAGACGTGCCAGCTGTCCCGTATGTCCCTAACGTCCCAGATGTCCCAGACGTCCCATATGTCCCATATGTCCCTAATGTCCCAGGCGTCCCAGACGTCCCAGTTGTCCCATATGTCCCTAACGTCCCAGACGTCCCAACCGTCCCAGACGTCTTAGATGTCCCATATGTCCCTAACGTCGTAGACGTCCTAGATGTCCTATATGTCCCTAACGTCCCAGACGTCCCAGATGTCCCATATGTCCCATATGTCCCTAATGTCCCAGGCGTCCCAGTTGTTCCAGATGTCCCAGATGTCCCTACTGTCCCAGACGTCCCAGACGTCCCAGATGTCCTAGATGTCCCTTATGTCCCTAACGTCCCAGACGTCCTAGATGTCCTATATGTCCCTAACGTCCCAGACGTCTCAGCTGGCCCGTATGTTCCTAACGTCCCAGACGTCCCAGACGTCCTAGATGTCCCATATGTCCTTAACGTCGCAGACGTCTCAGATGTCCCATATGTCCCTAACGTCCCAGACCTCCCAGATGTCCCATATGTCCCATACGTCTCTAATGTCCCAGGCGTCCTAGATGTCCCATATGTCCCTAACGTCCCAGACGTCCCAGATGTCCCATATGTTTCATATGTCCCTAATGTCCCAGGCGTCCTATGTGTTCCATATGTCCCTAACGTCCCAGACGTCCTAAATGTCCCATATGTCCCTAACGTCCCAGACCTCCCAGATGTCCCATATGTCCCATACGTCTCTAATGTCCCAGACGTCCCAGATGTCCCATATGTCCCTAACGTCCCAGACGTCCCAGATGTCCCATATGTTTCATATGTCCCTAATGTCCCAGGCGTCCTATGTGTTCCATATGTCCCTAACGTCCCAGACGTCCTAAATGTCCCATATGTCCCTAACGTCCCAGACGTCCCAGTTGTCCCGTATGTCCCTAACGTCCCAGACGTCCCAGACGTCCTAGATGTCCCATATGTCCCTAACGTCCCAGACGTCCCAGATGTCCCATATGTCCCATATGTCCCTAATGTCCCAGACGTCCCAGATGTCCCAGACGTCCTAGATGTCCCATATGTCCCTAACGTCCCAGACGTCCTAGACGTCGAATATGTCCTTAACGTCCCAGACGTCCCAGATGTCCCATATGTCCCTAACGTCCCAGACGTCCCAGATGTCCCATATGTTTCATATGTCCCTAATGTCCCAGGCGTCCTAAGTGTTCCATATGTCCCTAACGTCCCAGACGTCCTAAATGTCCCACATGTCCCTATCGTCCCAGACGTCCCAGTTGTCCCGTATGTCCCTAACGTCACAGACGTCCCAGACGTCCTAGATGTCCCATATGTCCCTAACGTCCCAGACGTCCCAGATGTCCCATATGTCCCTAACGTCCCAGACGTCCCAGATGTCCCATATGTCCCATATGTCCCTAATGTCCCAGACGTCCCAGATGTCCCATATTCCCCTAACGTCCCAGACGTCCCAGATGTCCCATCTGTCCCTAAGGTCCTAGACGTCCTAGATGTCCCATACGTCCTTAACGTCCCAGACGTCCCAGATGTCCCATATGTCCCATATGTCCCTAATGTCCCAGACGTCCCAGATGCCCCATATGTCCCTAACGTCCCAGACGTTCCAGATGTCCCATATGTACCATATGTCTTTAACGTCCCAGGCGTTCCAGATGTCCCATATGTGTCATATGTCCCTAATGTCTCAGGCGTCCTAAATGTCCCATATGTTCTTAACATCCCAGACGTCCCAGACGTCCTAGATGTCCCACATGTCCTTAACGTCCCAGACGTCCCAGATGTCCCACATGTCTCTAACGTCCCAGACGTCCCAGATGTCCCATATGTCCCATATGTCCCTAATGTCCCATGCGTCCTAGATGTTCCATATGTCCCTAACGTCCCAGACGTCCCAAAAGTCCCATATGTCCTTAACGTTACAGACGTCCCAGCTGTCCCGTATGTCCCTAACGTCCCAGACGTCCCAGACGTCCCATATGTCCCATATGTCCCTAATGTCCCAGGCGTCCCAGACGACCCGGATGTCCCATATGTCCCTAACGTCCCAGACGTCCCAGACGTCCCAGACGTCTTAGATGTCCCATATGTCCCTAACGTCCCAGACGTCCCAGACGTCCCAGACGTCTTAGATGTCCCATATGTCCCTAACGTCCCAGACGTCCTAGATGTCATATATGTCCCTAACGTCCCAGACGTCCCAGACGTCCCAGATGTCCTAGATTTCTCATATGTCCCTAACGTCCCAGACGTCCTAGATGTCCTATATGCCCCTAACGTCCCAGACGTCCCAGATGTCCCATATGTCCCATATGTCCCTAATGTCCCAGGCGTCCTAAATGTCCCATATGTCTTTAACGTCCCAGACGTTCTAGATGTAGCATATGTCCTTAACGTCCCAGACGTCCGAGATGTCCCATATGTCCCATATGTCCCTAATGTCCCAAATATCCTTAATGCCCCAAACGTCCTAGATGTCCTAGATGTCCCATGTGTCCTTAACGTCCCAGACTTCCCAGATGCCCCATATGTCCTATATGTCCCTAATGTTCCAGGCGTCCCAGATGTTCCATATATCCCATATGTCCCTAATGTCCCAGGCGTCCTAAATGTCCCATATGTCCTTAACGTCCTAGACGTCCCAGATGTCCCATATGTCCCTAACGTCCCAGACGTCCCAGATGTCCCATATGTCCTATATGTCCCTAACGTCCCAGACTTCCCAGATGCCCCATATGTCCTATATGTCCATAATGTTCCAGGCGTCCCAGATGTTCCATATATCCCATATGTCCCAGGCGTCGTAAATGTCCCATATGTCCTTAAGGTCCTAGACGTCCCAGATGTCCCATATGCCCCTAACGTCCCAGACGTCCCAGATGTCCCATATGTCCCTAAGGTCCTAGACGTCCTAGATGTCCCATACGTCCTTAACGTCCCAGACGTCCCAGATGCCCCATATGTCCCTAACGTCTCAGACTTCCCAGATGTCCCATATGTCCCATATGTCTTTAACGTCCCAGGCGTTTCAGATGTCCCATATGTGTCAGATGTCCCTAATGTCTCAGGCGTCCTAAATGTCCCATATGTTCTTAACGTCCCAGACGTATCAGACGTCCTAGATGTCCCACATGTCCTTAACGTCCCAGACGTCCCAGATGTCCCACGTGTCTCTAACGTCCCAGACGTCTTAGATGTCCCATATGTCCCTAACGTCCCAGACGTCCTAGATGTCCTATATGTCCCTAACGTCCCAGACGTCCCAGATGTCCCATATGTCCCTAATCTCCTAGGCGTCCCAGTTGTCCCAGATATTCCCATATGTCCCTAACGTCCCAGACGTCCCAGACGTCCCAGATGTCCTAGATTTCCCATATGTCCCTAACGTCCCAGACGTCCTAGATGTCCTATATGTCCCTAACGTTCCAGACGTCCCAGATGTCTCATATGTCCCATATGTCCCTAATGTCCCATATGTCACATATGTCCCTAATGTCCCAGGCGTCCTAAATGTCCCATATGTCTTTAACGTCCCAGACGTTCTAGATGTAGCATATGTCCTTAACGTCCCAGACGTCCGAGATGTCCCATATGTCCCATATGTCCCTAATGTCCCAGGCGCACTAAATGTTCCAAATATCCTTAATGCCCCAAACGTCCTAGATGTCCTAGATGTCCCATGTGTCCTTAACGTCCCAGACGTCCCAGACGTCCCATATGTCCCTAATGTCCCAGACTTCCCAGATGCCCCATATGTCCTATATGTCCCTAATGTTCCAGGCGTCCCAGATGTTCCATATATCCCATATGTCCCTAATGTCCCAGGCGTCCTAAATGTCCCATATGTCCTTAATGTCCTAGACGTCCCAGATGTCCAATATGTCCCTAACGTCCCAGACGTCCCAGATGTCCCATATGTCCTATATGTCCCTAATGTCCCAGGCGTCCTAGATGTTCCATATGTCCCTAACTTCCCAAACGTCCTAAATGTCCCATATGTCCCTAACGTCCCAGACGTCCCAGTTATCCCGTAAGTCCCTAACGTCCCAGACGTCCCAGACGTCTTAGATGTCCCATATGTCCCTAACGTCCCAGATCGTCCTAGATGTCCCGTATGTCCGTAACGTCCCAGACGTCTCAGATGTCCCATATGTCCCATATGTCCCTAAGGTCCCAGGCGTCCTAAATGTCCCATATGTCCTTAACGTCCCAGACGTCCCAGACGTCCCAGACGTCCTAGAAGTCCCATATGTCCTTAACGTCCCAGACGTCCCAGATGTCCCATATGTCCCTAACGTCCCAGACGTCCCAGATGTCCCATATGTCCTATATGTCCCTAATGTCCCAGGCGGCTTAGATGTCCCATATGTCTTATATGTCCCTAATGTCCCAGGCCTCCTAAATGTCCCATATGTCCTTAACATCCTAGATATCCCGGATGTCCCATATGTCCCATATGTCCCTAATGTGCCAGACGTCCTAGATGTCCTATATGTCCCTAACGTCCCAGACGTCCCAGACGTCCTAGATGTCCCATATGTCCCTAACGTCCCAGACGTCCTAGATGTCCTATATGTCCCTAACGTCCCAGACGTCCCAGACGTCCTAGATGTCCCATATGTCCCTAACGTCCCAGACGTCCTAGATGTCCTATATGTCCCTAACGTCCCAGACGTCCCAGACGTCCTAGATGTCCCATATGTCCTTAACGTCGTAGACGTCTCAGATGTCCCATATGTAACGTCCCAGACGTCCCAGATGTCCTATATGTCCTTAACGTCCCAGACGTCCCAGACGTCCCAGATGTCCCATATGTACTTAACGTCCTAGACGTCCCAGATGTCTCATATGTCCCTAACGTCACAGACGTCCTAGATGTCCCATATGTCCTTAACGTCCCAGACGTCCCAGCCGTCCTAGATGTCCCATATGTCCTTAACGTCCCAGACGTCCCAGGAGTCCCACATGTCCCTAACGTCCCAACGTCCCAGATGTTTCATATGTCCCATATGTCCCTAATGTCTCAGGCGTCCCAAATGTCCCATATGTCCCATATGTCCCTAATGTCCCATTCGTCCAAAAATGTACGATATGTCCTTAACGTCCCAGACGTCCCAGACGTCCCAGATGTCCCATATGTCCTTAACGTCCCAGACGTCACAGATGTAACATATGTCCCATATGTCTCTAATGTCCGAGGCCTCCTAGATGTTCCATATGTCCCTAACGTCCAAGGCGTCCTAAATGTCCCATATGTCCCTAACGTTCCAGACGTCTCAGCTGTCCCGTAAGTCCCTAACGTCCCGGACGTCCCAGACGTCCTAGTGTCCCATATGTCCCTAACGTCTTTGACGTCCTAGATGTCCTATATGTCCCTAGCGTCCAGACGTCCCAGACGTCCCATCTGTCCTTAATGTCCCAGGCGTCCCAGATGTCCCATCAGTCCTTAATGTCCCAGGCGTCCCAGATGTCCCATATGTCCTTAATGACCCAGGCGTCCTAAGTGTCCCATATGTCCTTAACTTCCCAGACGTCCCAGACGTCCCAGATGTCCCATATGTCCCTAACGTCCCAGACGTCCCAGATGTCCCATATGTCTAATATGTCCCTAACGTCCCAGGCGTCTTAAATGTCCCATAGTCCTTAACGTCCCAGACGTCCCAGATGTCCCATATGTCCCTAACGTCCCAGACGTCCCAGATGCCCCATATGTCCCATATGTCCCTAACGTCCCAGGCGTCCTAAATGTCCCATATGTCCTTAACGTCCCAGACGTCCCAGATATCCCATCTGTCCTTAATGTCCCAGGCGTCCCAGATGCCCCATATGTCCCATATGTCCTTAATGACCCAGGCGTCCTAAGTGTCCCATATGTCCTTAACTTCCCAAACGTCCTAGATGTCCCATATGTCCCTAAAGTCCCAGACGTCCCAGACGTCCTAGATGTCCCATATGTCCCTAACGTCCCAGATCGTCCTAGATGTCCCATATGTCCGTAACGTCCCAGACGTCTCAGATGTCCCATATGTCCCATATGTCCCTAAGGTCCCATTCGTCCTAAATGTCCCGTATGTCCTTAACGTCCCAGACGTCCCAGACGTCCTAGATGTCCCATATGTCCTTAACGTCCCAGACGTCCCAGATGTCCCATATGTCCCTAACGTCCCAGACGTCTCAGATGTCCCATATGTCCTAGATGTCCCTAATGTCCCAGGCGTCCCAGATGTCCCATATGTCTTATATGTCCCTAATGTCCCAGGCGTCCTAAATGTCCCATATGTCCTTAACGTCCCAGACGTCCCAGAGGTCCTAGATGTTCCATATGTCCTTAACATCCTAGATATCCCGGATGTCCCATATGTCCCTAACGTCCCAGAAGTCCCAGATGTCCCATATGTCCCATATGTCCCTAATGTCTCAGGCGTCCTAGATGTTCCATATGTCCCTAACGTCCCAGACGTCCTAGATGTCCCATATGTCTTTAACGTCCTAGATATCCCGGATGTCCCATATATCCCTAACGTCCCAGACGTCCCAGATGTCCCATATGTCCCATACGTCCCTAACTTCCCAGATCGTCCTAGATGTCCCATATGTCCGTAACGTCCCAGACGTCCCATATGCCCCATATGTCCCTAACGTCCCAACGTCCCAGATGTTTCATATGTCCCATATGTCCCTAATGTCTCAAGCGTCCCAGATGTCCCATATGTCCCATATGTCCCTAATGTCCCATTCGTCCAGGGTGTACCATATGTCCTTAACGTCCCAGACGTCCCAGACGTCCTAGATGTCCCATATGTCCTTAACGTCCCAGACGTCCCAGATGTCTCATATGACCATAACGTCCCAGACGTCCCAGACGTCCCATATGTCCCTAACGTCCAACACGTCTTAAATGTCCCATATGTCCCTAACGTTCGAGACGTCCCAGCTGTCCCGTATGTCCCTAACGTCCCGGACGTCCCAGATGTCCTAGTGTCCCATATGTCCCTAACGTCTTAGACGTCCTAGATGTCCTATATGTCCCTAACGTCCCAGACGTCCCAGACGTCCCATCTGTAATTAATGTCTCAGGCGTCCCAGATGTCCCATCTGACCTTAATGTCCCAGACGTCCCAGCTGTCCCATATGTCCCATATGTCCTTAATGACCCAGGCGTCCTAAGTGTCCCATATGTCCTTAACTTTCCAGACGTCCCAGACGTAATAGATGTCCCATATGTCCTTAACGTCCCAGACGTCCCAGATGTCCCATATGTCCCTAACGTCCCAGACGTCCCAGATGTCCCATATGTCCCATATGTCCCTAACGTCCCAGGCGTCCTAAAAGTTTCATATGTCCTTAACGTCCCAGACGTCCCAGATGTCCCATATGTCCCTAAGGTCCCAGACGTCCCAGATGTCACATATGTCCCATATGTCCCTAACGTCCCAGGTGTCCTAAATTTCCCATATGTTCTTAACGTCCCAGACGTCCCAGATGTCCCATCTGTCCCATATGTCCTTAACTTTCCAGACGTCCCAGACGTCCTAGATGTCCCATATGTCCTTAACGTCCCAGACGTCCCAGATGTCCCATATGTCCCTAACGTCCCAGACGTCCCAGATGTCCCATATGTCCCATATGTCCTTAACGTCCCAGGCGTCCTAAATGTCCCATATGTCCTTAACGTCCCAGACGTCCCAGTTGTCCCAAATGTCCCTAACGTCTTAGACGTCCCAGATGTTCCATATGTCCCTAACGTCCCAGACGTCCTAATTGTCCCATATTTCCCTAACGTCTCAGACGTCCCAACTGTCCCGTATGTCCCTAACGTCCCAGACGTCTCAGACGTCCTAGATGTCCCATATGTCCTTAGCGTCCCAGACGTCCCAGATGTCCCATATGTCCCATATGTCCCTAATGTCCCAGACGTCCTAGATGTTTCATATGTCCGTAACGTCCCAGACGTCTCAGATGTCCCATATGTCCCATATGTCTCTAAAGCCACAGGCGTCCTAAATGTCCCATATGTCCTTAACGTCCCAGACGTCCCAGACGTAATAGATGTCCCATATGTCCTTAACGTCCCAGACGTCCCAAATGTCCCATATGTCCCTAACGTCCCAGACGTCCCAAATGTCCCATATGTCCTATATGTCCCTAATGTCCCAGGCGTCCCAGATGTCCCATATGTCTTATATGTCCCTAATGTCCCAGGCGTCCTAAATGTCCCATATGTCCTTAACGTCCCAGACGTCCCAGAGGTCCTAGATGTCACATATGTACTTAACATCCTAGATATCCCGGATGTCCCATATGTCCCTAACGTCCCAGACGTCCCTGATGTCCCATATGTCCCATATGTCCCTAATGTCCCAGGCCTCCTAGATGTTCCATATGTCCCTAACGTCCAAGACGTCCTAAATGTCCCATATGTCCCTAACGTTCCAGACGTCCCAGCTGTCCCGTATGTCCCTAACGTCCCGGACGTCCCAGACGTCTTAGTGTCTCATATGTCCCTAACGTCTTAGACGTCCTAGATGTCCTATATGTCTCTAACGTCCCAGACGTCCCAGACGTCCCATCTGTCCCATATGTCCTATATGTCCCTAATGTCCCAGGCGTCCCAGATGTCCCATATGTCTTATATGTCCCTAATGTCCCAGGCGTCGTAAATGTCCCATATGTCCTTAACGTCGCAGACGTCCCAGAGGTCCTAGATGTCCCATATGTACTTAACATCCTAGATATCCCGGATGTCCCATATGTCCCTAAAGTCCCAGACGTCCCTGATGTCCCATATGTCCCATATGTCCCTAATGTCCCAGGCGTCCTAGATGTTCCATATGTCCCTAACGTCCCAGGCGACCTAGATGTCCCATATGTCCTTAACGTCCTAGATATCCCGGATGTCCCGTATGTCCCTAACGTCCCAGACGTCCCAGATGTCCCATATGTCACGTATGTCCCTAATGTCCCAGGCGTCCTAGATGTTCCATATGTCCCTAACGTCCCAGACGACCGAGATGTCCCATATGTCCTTAACGTCCTAGATATCCCGGATGTCCCGTATGTCCCTAACGTCCCAGATCGTCCTAGATGTCCCATATGTCCGTAACGTCCCAGACGTCTCAGATGTCCCATATGTCCCATATGTCCCTAAGGTCCCAGGCGTCCTAAATGTCCCATATGTCCTTAACGTCCCAGACGTCCCAGACGTCCTAGATGTCCCATACGTCCTTAACGTCCCAGACGTCCCAGATGTCCCATATGTCCCTAACGTCCCAGACGTCTCAGATGTCCCATATGTCCTATATGTCCCTAATGTCCCAGGCGTCCCAGATGTCCCATATGTCTTATATGTCCCTAACGTCCCAGGCGCCCTAAATGTCCCATATGTCCTTAACGTCCCAGACGTCCCAGACGTCCTAGATGTCCCATAAGTCCTTAGAGTCCTAGATATCCTAGATGTCCCATATGTCCCTAACGTCCCAGACGTCCCAGATGTCCCATATGTCCCATATGTTCCTAATGTCCCAGACGTCCCAGCTGTCCCGTATGTCCCTAACGTCCCAGACGTCCTAAACGTCCTAGATGTCCTATATGTCTTTAACGTCCCAGACGTCCTAGATGTCCTATATGTCCCTAACGTTCCAGACGTCCCAGAAGTCCTAGATGTCCCATATGTCCTTAACGTCCCAGACGTCTCAGATGTCCCATATGTCTCTAACGTCCCAGACGTCCCAGATGTCCTATATGTCCTTAAAGTCCCAGACGTCTCAGACGTCCTAGATGTCCCATATGTCCTTAACGTCCTAGACGTCCCAGATGGCTCATATGGCCCTAACGTCCCAGACGTCTTAGATGTCCCATATGTCCTTAACGTCCCAGACGTCCCAGCCGTCCTAGATGTCCAATATGTCCTTAACGTCCCAGACGTCCCATATGCCCCATATGTCCCTAACGTCCCAACATCCCAGATGTTTCATATGTCCCATATGTCCCTAATGTCTCAGGCGTCCCAGATGTCCCATATGTCCCATATGTCCCTAATGTCCCATTCGTCCTGAATGTACCATATGTCCTTAACGTCCCAGACGTCCCAGACGTTCTAGATGTGCCATATGTCCTTAACGACCCAGACGTCCCAGATGTCTCATATGACCATAACGTCCCAGACGTCCCAGATGTCCCATATGTCCCATATGTCCCTAATGTCCCAGGCCTCCTAGATGTTCCATATGTCCCTAACGTCCAAGACGTCCTAAATGTCCCATATGTCCCTAACGTTCCAGACGTCCCAGCTGTCCCGTATGTCCCTAACGTCCCGGACGTCCCAGACGTCCTACGGTCCCATATGTCCCTAACGTCTTAGACGTCCTAGATGTCCTATATGTCCCTAACGTCCCAGACGTCCCAGACGTCCCATGTGTCCTTAATGTCTCAGGCGTCCCAGATTTCCCATCTGTCCTTAATGTCCCAGGCGTCCCAGATGTCCCATATGTCCCATATGTCCTTAATGACCCAGGCGTCCTAAGTGTCCCATATGTCCTTAACTTCCCAGACGTCCCAGACGTAATAGATGTCCCATATATCCTTAATGTCCTAGACGTCCCAGATGTCCCATATGTCCCATATGTCCCTAACGTCCCAGACGTCCCAGATGTCCCATATGTCCCATATGTCCCTAACGTCCCAGGCGTCCTAAATGTCCGATATGTCCTTAACGTCCCAGACGTCCCAGATGTCCCATATGTCCCTAACGTCCCAGACGTCCCAGATGTCCCATATGTCCCATATGTCCCTAACGTCCCAGGCGTCCTAAATGTCCCATATGTCCTTAACGTCCCAGACGTCCCAGATGTCCCATCTGTCCTTAATGTCCCAGGCGTCCCAGATGCCCCATATGTCCCATATGTCCGTAATAACCCAGGCGTCCTAAGTGTCCCATTGTCCTTAACTTCCCAGACGTCCCAGACGTCCTAGATGTCCCATATGTCCCTAACGTCCCAGACGTCCCAGACGTCCTAGATGTCCCATATGTCCCTAACGTCCCAGATCGTCCTAGATGTTTCATATGTCCGTAACGTCCCAGACGTCTCAGATGTCCCATATGTCCCATATGTCCCTAAGGCCCCAGGCGTCCTAAATGTCCCATATGTCCTTAACGTCCCAGACGTCCCAGAAGTCCTAGATGTCCCATATGTCCTTAACGTCCCAGACGTCCCAGATGTCCCATATGTCCCTAACGTCCCAGACGTCCCAAATGTCCCATATGTCCTATATGTCCCTAATGTCCCAGGCGTCCCAGATGTCCCACATGTCTTATATAATCCCTAATGTCCCAGGCGTCTTAAATGTCCCATATGTCCTTAACGTCCCAGACGTCCCAGAGGTCCTAGATGTCCTATATGTCCTTAACATCCTAGATATCCCGGATGTCCCATATGTCCCTAACGTCCCAGACGTCCCTGATGTCCCATATGTCCCATATGACCATAATGTCCCAGGCGTCCTAGATGTTCCATATGTCCCTAACGTCCCAGACGTCCTAATTGTCCCATTTGGCTTTAACGTCCCAGACGTCCCAGATGTCCCATATGTCCCATATGTCCCTAATGTCCCAGGCGTCCCAGATGCCCCATATGTCCCATATGTCCTTAACGTCCCAGACGTCCCAGATGTCCCATATGTTCCTAAAGTCCCAGACGTCCCAGATGTCCCATATGTCCCTAATGTCCCAGGCGTCCTAGATGTTCCATATGTCCCTAACGTCCCAGACGTCCCAGATGTCCTAGATGTCCCATATGTCCCTAACGTCCTAGACGTCCTAGATGTCCTATATGTCCCTAACGTCCCAAACGTCCCAAATGTCCCATATGTCCCATATGACCCTAATGTCCCAGGCGTCCTAAATGTCCTATATGTCCTTAATGTCCCAGGCGTCCCAGGAGTCCTAGACATCCCATATGACCTTAACGTCCCAGACGTCCCAGATGTCCCGTATGTCCCTAACGTCCCAGACGTCCCAGATGTCCTAGATGTCCCATATGTCCCTAACGTCCTAGACGTCCTAGATGTCCTATATGTCCCTAACGTCCCAAACGTCCGAAAATGTCCCATATGTCCCATATGTCCCTAATGTCCCAGGCGTCCTAAATGTCCTATATGTCCTTAATGTCCCAGGCGTCCCAGGAGTCCTAGACATCCCATATGTCCTTAACGTCCCAGACGTCCCAGATGTCCTATATGTCTTATATGTCCCATATGTCCCTAATGTCCCAGGCGTCCCAGATGTCCCATATGTCCCATATGTCCTTAAAGTCCTAGACGTCCCAGATGTCCCATATGTCCCTAATGTCCCAGACGTCCCAGCTGTCCCGTATGTCCATAACGTCCCAGACGTCCCAGATGTCCCATATGTCTCATATGTCTCATATGTCCCATATGTCCCATATGTCCCTAATGTCCAGGCGTCCCAGATGTCCCATATGTCCCATATGTCCTTAAAGTCCCAGACGTCCCAGATGTCCCATATGTCCCTAATGTCCCAGGCGTCCTAGATGTTCCATATGTCCCTAACGTCCCAGACGTCCTAAATGTCCCATATGTCCTTAACGTCCCAGACGTCCCAGATGTCCCATATGTCTCATATGTCCCATATGTCCCTAGTGTCCCAGGCGTTCCAGATGTCCCATATGTCCCATATGTCCTTAAAGCCCCAGACGTCCCAGCTGTCCCGTATGTCCCTAACGTCCCAGATGTCCCAGATGTC
Source organism: Agriotes lineatus (assembly GCA_940337035.1). Taxonomy (NCBI): domain Eukaryota; kingdom Metazoa; phylum Arthropoda; class Insecta; order Coleoptera; family Elateridae; genus Agriotes; species Agriotes lineatus. The sequence goes on along the minus strand of CALNHX010004189.1, from coordinate 112,075 downwards.
CTAGATGTCCCATATGTCCCTAACGTCCTAGACGTCCTAGATGTCCTATATGTCCCTAACGTCCCAAACTTCCCAAATGTCCCATATGTCCCATATGTTCCTAATGTTCCAGACGTCCTAGATGTCCCATACGTTCTTAACGTCCCAGACCTCTCAGATGCCCCATATGTCCCTAACGTCCCAGACGTCCTAGATGTCCCATATGTCCCATATGTCCCTAATGTCCCAGGCGTCCCAGACGTCCCAGATGTCCCATATGTCCCTAATGTCCCAGGCGTCCTAGATGTTCTATATGTCCCTAACGTCCCAGACGTCCTAAATGTCCCATTTGGCTTTAACGTCCCAGACGTCCCAGCTGTCCCATATGTCCTTAACGTCCCAGACGTCCCAGATGTTTCACATGTCCCTAACGTCTCAGACGTCTCAGATGTCCCACATGTCCCATATGTCCCTAATGTCCCAGGCGTCCCAGATGTCCCATATGTCCCATATGTCCCTAATGTCTCAGGCGTCTTAAATGTTTTATATGTCCTTAACGTCCCAGATGTCCCAGACGTCCTAGATGTCCCATATGTCCTTAACCTCCCAGACGTCCCAGATGTCCCATTTGTCGCTAACGTCCCAGACGTCCCAGATGTCCCATATGTCCCATATGTCCCTAATGTATCAAGCGTCCTAGATGTTTCATATGTCCCTAACGTCCCAGTCGTCCTAAATGTCCCATATGTCCCTAACGTCCCAGACGTCCAAGCTGGCCCGTATGTTCCTAACGTCCCAGACGTCCCAGACGTCCTAGATGTCCCATATGTCCCTAACGTGCCAGACGTCCCATATGTCCCATATGTCCCTAATGTCCCAGGCGTACTAAATGTCCCATATGTCCTTAACGTGCCAGACGTCCCAGACGTCCTAAATGTCCCATATGTCCCTAACGTCCCAGACGTCCCAGATGTTCCATATGTCCCATATGTCCCTAATGTCCCAGGCGTCCTAGATGTTCCATATGTCCCTAACGTCCCAGACGTCCTAAATGTCTCATATGTCCCTAACGTCCCAGACGTCCCAGCTGTCCCGTATGTCCTTAACGTCCTAAATGTCCCAGACGTCCTAGATGTCCCATATGTCCCTAACGTCCCAGACGTCCTAGACGTCCCATATGTTCTTAACGTCCCAGACGTCCCAGATGTCCCATATGTCCCATACGTCCCATATGTTCTTAACGTCCCAGACGTCCCAGATGTACCATATGTCCCTAACGTCCCAGACGTCCCAGATGTCCCATATGTTCCATATGACCCTAATGTCCCAGGCGTCCTAAATGCTCCATATGTCCCTAACGTCCCAGACGTCCCAGACGTCCTAGATGTCCCATATGTCCCTAACGTCTCAGACGTCCCAGATGTCCTATATGTCCTTAAAGTCCCAGACGTCTCAGACGTCCTAGATGTCCCATATGTCCTTAACGTCCAAGACGTCCCAGATGGCTCATATGGCCCTAACGTCCCAGACGTCCTAGATGTCCCATATGTCCTTAACGTCCCAGACGTCCCAGCCGTCCTAGATGTCCCATATGTCCTTAACGTCCCAGACGTCCCATATGCCCCATATGTCCCTAACGTCCCAACATCCCAGATGTTTCATATGTCCCATATGTCCCTAATGTCTCAGGCGTCCCAGATGTCCCATATGTCCCATATGTCCCTAATGTCCCATTCGTCCTGAATGTACCATATGTCCTTAACGTCCCAGACGTCCCAGATGTCTCATATGACCATAACGTCCCAGACGTCCCAGATGTCCCATATGTCCCATATGTCTATAATGTCCCAGGCCTCCTAGATGTTCCATATGTCCCTAACGTCCAAGACGTCCTAAATGTCCCATATGTCCCTAACGTTCCAGACGTCCCAGCTGTCCCGTATGTCCCTAACGTCCCGGACGTCCCAGACGTCCTAGTGTCCCATATGTCCCTAACGTCTTAGACGTCCTAGATGTCCTATATGTCCCTAACGTCCCAGACGTCCCAGACGTCCCATCTGTCCTTAATGTCTCATTCGTCCCAGATTTCCCATCTGTCCTAAATGTCCCAGGCGTCCCAGATGTCCCATATGTCCCATATGTCCTTAATGACCCAGGCGTCCTAAGTGTCCCATATGTCCTTAACTTCCCAGACGTCCCAGACGTAATAGATGTCCCATATGTCCTTAACGTCCTAGACGTCCCAGATGTCCCATATGTCCCATATGTCCCTAACGTCCCAGACGTCACAGATGTCCCATATGTCCCATATGTCCCTAACGTCCCAGGCGTCCTAAATGTCCGATATGTCCTTAACGTACCAGACGTCCCAGATGTCCCATATGTCCCTAACGTCCCAGACGTCCCAGATGTCCCATATGTCCCATATGTCCCTAACGTCCCAGGCGTCCTAAATGTCCCATATGTCCTTAACGTCCCAGACGTCCCATCTGTCCTTAATGTCCCAGGCGTCCCAGATGCCCCATATGTCCCATATGTCCGTAATAACCCAGGCGTCCTAAGTGTCCCATATGTCCTTAACTTCCCAGACGTCCCAGACGTCCTAGATGTCCCATATGTCCCTAACGTCCCAGACGTCCCAGACGTCCTAGATGTCCCATATGTCCCTAACGTCCCAGATCGTCCTAGATGTTTCATATGTCCGTAACGTCCCAGACGTCTCAGATGTCCCATATGTCCCATATGTCCCTAAGGCCCCAGGCGTCCTAAATGTCCCATATGTCCTTAACGTCCCAGACGTCCCAGAAGTCCTAGATGTCCCATATGTCCTTAACGTCCCAGACGTCCCAGATGTCCCATATGTCCCTAACGTCCCAGACGTCCCAAATGTCCCATATGTCCTATATGTCCCTAATGTCCCAGGCGTCCCAGATGTCCCATATGTCTTATATAATCCCTAATGTCCCAGGCGTCCTAAATGTCCCATATGTCCTTAACGTCCCAGACGTCCCAGAGGTCCTAGATGTCCTATATGTCCTTAACATCCTAGATATCCCGGATGTCCCATATGTCCCTAACGTCCCAGACGTCCCTGATGTCCCATATGTCCCATATGTCCATAATGTCCCAGGCGTCCTAGATGTTCCATATGTCCCTAACGTCCCAGACGTCCTAAATGTCCCATTTGGCTTTAACGTCCCAGACGTCCCAGATGTCCCATATGTCCCATATGTCCCTAATGTCCCAGGCGTCCCAGATGCCCCATATGTCCCATATGTCCTTAACGTCCCAGACGTCCCAGATGTCCCATATGTTCCTAAAGTCCCAGACGACCCAGATGTCCCATATGTCCCTAATGTCCCAGGCGTCCTAGATGTTCCATATGTCCCTAACGTCCCAGACGTCCCAGATGTCCTAGATGTCCCATATGTCCCTAACGTCCTAGACGTCCTAGATGTCCTATATGTCCCTAACGTCCCAAACGTCCCAAATGTCCCATATGTCCCATATGTCCCTAATGTCCCAGGCGTCCTAAATGTCCTATATGTCCTTAATGTCCCAGGCGTCCCAGGAGTCCTAGACATCCCATATGACCTTAACGTCCCAGACGTCCCAGATGTCCCGTATGTCCCTAACGTCCCAGACGTCCCAGATGTCCTAGATGTCCCATATGTCCCTAACGTCCTAGACGTCCTAGATGTCCTATATGTCCCTAACGTCCCAAACGTCCGAAAATGTCCCATATGTCCCATATGTCCCTAATGTCCCAGGCGTCCTAAATGTCCTATATGTCCTTAATGTCCCAGGCGTCCCAGGAGTCCTAGACATCCCATATGTCCTTAACGTCCCAGACGTCCCAGATGTCCCATATGTCCCTAATGTCCCAGGCGTCCCAGATGTCCCATATGTCCCATATGTCCCTAATGTCTCAGGCGTCTTAAATGTTTTATATGTCCTTAACGTCCCAGATGTCCCAGACGTCCTAGATGTCCCATATGTCCTTAACCTCCCAGACGTCCCAGATGTCCCATTTGTCGCTAACGTCCCAGACGTCCCAGATGTCCCATATGTCCCATATGTCCCTAATGTCCCAAGCGTCCTAGATGTTTCATATGTCACGTATGTCCCTAATGTCCCAGGCGTCCTAGATGTTCCATATGTCCCTAACGTCCCAGACGACCTAGATGTCCCATATGTCTTTAACGTCCTAGATATCCCGGATGTCCCGTATGTCCCTAACGTCCCAGATCGTCCTAGATGTCCCATATGTCCGTAACGTCCCAGACGTCTCAGATGTCCCATATGTCCCATATGTCCCTAAGGTTCCAGGCGTCCTAAATGTCCCATATGTCCTTAACGACCCAGACGTCCCAGACGTCCTAGATGTCCCATACGTCCTTAACGTCCCAGACGTCCCAGATGTCCCATATGTCCCTAACGTCCCAGACGTCTCAGATGTCCCATATGTCCTATATGTCCCTAATGTCCCAGGCGTCCCAGATGTCCCATATGTCTTATATGTCCCTAACGTCCCAGGCGTCCTAAATGTCCCATATGTCCTTAACGTCCCAGACGTCCCAGACGTCCTAGATGTCCCGTAAGTCCTTAGAGTCCTAGATATCCTGGATGTCCCATATGTCCCTAACGTCCCAGACGTCCCAGATGTCCCATATGTCCCATATGTTCCTAATGTCCCAGACGTCCCAGCTGTCCCGTATGTCCCTAACGTCCCAGACGTCCTAAACGTCCTAGATGTCCTATATGTTTTTAACGTCCCAGACGTCCTAGATGTCCTATATGTCCCTAACGTTCCAGACGTCCCAGAAGTCCTAGATGTCCCATATGTCCTTAACGTCCCAGACGTCTCAGATGTCCCATATGTCTCTAACGTCCCAGACGTCCCAGATGTCCTATATGTCCTTAAAGTCCCAGACGTCTCAGACGTCCTAGATGTCCCATATGTCCTTAACGTCCTAGACGTCCCAGATGGCTCATATGGCCCTAACGTCCCAGACGTCTTAGATGTCCCATATGTCCTTAACGTCCCAGACGTCCCAGCCGTCCTAGATGTCCCATATGTCCTTAACGTCCCAGACGTCCCATATGCCCCATATGTCCCTAACGTCCCAACATCCCAGATGTTTCATATGTCCCATATGTCCCTAATGTCTCAGGCGTCCCAGACGTCCCATATGTCCCATATGTCCCTAATGTCCCATTCGTCCTGAATGTACCATATGTCCTTAACGTCCCAGACGTCCCAGACGTTCTAGATGTGCCATATGTCCTTAACGTCCCAGACGTCCCAGATGTCTCATATGACCATAACGTCCCAGACGTCCCAGATGTCCCATATGTCCCATATGTCCCTAATGTCCCAGGCCTCCTAGATGTTCCATATGTCCCTAACGTCCAAGACGTCCTAAATGTCCCATATGTCCCTAACGTTCCAGACGTCCCAGCTGTCCCGTATGTCCCTAACGTCCCGGACGTCCCAGACGTCCTAGTGTCCCATATGTCCCTAACGTCTTAGACGTCCTAGATGTCCTATATGTCCCTAACGTCCCAGACGTCCCAGACGTCCCATGTGTCCTTAATGTCTCAGGCGTCCCAGATTTCCCATCTGTCCTTAATGTCCCAGGCGTCCCAGATGTCCCATATGTCCCATATGTCCTTAATGACCCAGGCGTCCTAAGTGTCCCATATGTCCTTAACTTCCCAGACGTCCCAGACGTAATAGATGTCCCATATGTCCTTAACGTCCTAGACGTCCCAGATGTCCCATATGTCCCATATGTCCCTAACGTCCCAGACGTCCCAGATGTCCCATATGTCCCATATGTCCCTAACGTCCCAGGCGTCCTAAATGTCCGATATGTCCTTAACGTCCCAGACGTCCCAGATGTCCCATATGTCTCATATGTCCCTAACGTCCCAGGCGTCCTAAATGTCCCATATGTCCTTAACGTCCCAGACGTCCCAGATGTCCCATCTGTCCTTAATGTCCCAGGCGTCCCAGATGCCCCATATGTCCCATATGTCCGTAATAACCCAGGCGTCCTAAGTGTCCCATATGTCCTTAACTTCCCAGACGTCCCAGACGTCCTAGATGTCCCATATGTCCCTAACGTCCCAGACGTCCCAGACGTCCTAGATGTCCCATATGTCCCTAACGTCCCAGATCGTCCTAGATGTTTCATATGTCCGTAACGTCCCAGACGTCTCAGATGTCCCATATGTCCCATATGTCCCTAAGGCCCCAGGCGTCCTAAATGTCCCATATGTCCTTAACGTCCCAGACGTCCCAGAAGTCCTAGATGTCCCATATGTCCTTAACGTCCCAGACGTCCCAGATGTCCCATATGTCCCTAACGTCCCAGACGTCCCAAATGTCCCATATGTCCTATATGTCCCTAATGTCCCAGGCGTCCCAGATGTCCCATATGTCTTATATAATCCCTAATGTCCCAGGCGTCCTAAATGTCCCATATGTCCTTAACGTCCCAGACGTCCCAGAGGTCCTAGATGTCCTATATGTCCTTAACATCCTAGATATCCCGGATGTCCCATATGTCCCTAACGTCCCAGACGTCCCTGATGTCCCATATGTCCCATATGACCATAATGTCCCAGGCGTCCTAGATGTTCCATATGTCCCTAACGTCCCAGACGTCCTAAATGTCCCATTTGGCTTTAACGTCCCAGACGTCCCAGATGTCCCATATGTCCCATATGTCCCTAATGTCCCAGGCGTCCCAGATGCCCCATATGTCCCATATGTCCTTAACGTCCCAGACGTCCCAGATGTCCCATATGTTCCTAAAGTCCCAGACGTCCCAGATGTCCCATATGTCCCTAATGTCCCAGGCGTCCTAGATGTTCCATATGTCCCTAACGTCCCAGACGTCCCAGATGTCCTAGATGTCCCATATGTCCCTAACGTCCTAGACGTCCTAGATGTCCTATATGTCCCTAACGTCCCAAACGTCCCAAATGTCCCATATGTCCCATATGACCCTAATGTCCCAGGCGTCCTAAATGTCCTATATGTCCTTAATGTCCCAGGCGTCCCAGGAGTCCTAGACATCCCATATGACCTTAACGTCCCAGACGTCCCAGATGTCCCGTATGTCCCTAACGTCCCAGACGTCCCAGATGTCCTAGATGTCCCATATGTCCCTAACGTCCTAGACGTCCTAGATGTCCTATATGTCCCTAACGTCCCAAACGTCCGAAAATGTCCCATATGTCCCATATGTCCCTAATGTCCCAGGCGTCCTAAATGTCCTATATGTCCTTAATGTCCCAGGCGTCCCAGGAGTCCTAGACATCCCATATGTCCTATATGTCTTATATGTCCCATATGTCCCTAATGTCCCAGGCGTCCCAGATGTCCCATATGTCCCATATGTCCTTAAAGTCCTAGACGTCCCAGATGTCCCATATGTCCCTAATGTCCCAGACGTCCCAGCTGTCCCGTATGTCCATAACGTCCCAGACGTCCCAGATGTCCCATATGTGTCATATGTCTCATATGTCCCATATGTCCCATATGTCCCTAATGTCCCAGGCGTCCCAGATGTCCCATATGTCCCATATGTCCTTAAAGTCCCAGACGTCCCAGATGTCCCATATGTCCCTAATGTCCCAGGCGTCCTAGATGTTCCATATGTCCCTAACGTCCCAGACGTCCTAAATGTCCCATATGTCCTTAACGTCCCAGACGTCCCAAATGTCCCATATGTCTCATATGTCCCATATGTTCCTAGTGTCCCAGGCGTCCCAGTTGTCCCATATGTCCCATATGTCCTTAAAGCCCCAGACGTCCCAGCTGTCCCGTATGTCCCTAACGTCCCAGACGTCCCAGATGTCCTAGATGTCCCATATGTCCCTAACGTCCTAGACGTCCTAGATGTCCTATATGTCCCTAACGTCCCAAACTTCCCAAATGTCCCATATGTCCCATATGTTCCTAATGTTCCAGACGTCCTAGATGTCCCATACGTTCTTAACGTCCTAGACCTCTCAGATGCCCCATATGTCCCTAACGTCCCAGACGTCCTAGATGTCCCATATGTCCCATATGTCCCTAATGTCCCAGGCGTCCCAGACGTCCCAGATGTCCCATATGTCCCTAATGTCCCAGGCGTCCTAGATGTTCTATATGTCCCTAACGTCCCAGACGTCCTAAATGTCCCATTTGGCTTTAACGTCCCAGACGTCCCAGCTGTCCCATATGTCCTTAACGTCCCAGACGTCCCAGATGTTTCACATGTCCCTAACGTCTCAGACGTCTCAGATGTCCCACATGTCCCATATGTCCCTAATGTCCCAGGCGTCCCAGATGTCCCATATGTCCCATATGTCCCTAATGTCTCAGGCGTCTTAAATGTTTTATATGTCCTTAACGTCCCAGATGTCCCAGACGTCCTAGATGTCCCATATGTCCTTAACCTCCCAGACGTCCCAGATGTCCCATTTGTCGCTAACGTCCCAGACGTCCCAGATGTCCCATATGTCCCATATGTCCCTAATGTATCAAGCGTCCTAGATGTTTCATATGTCCCTAACGTCCCAGTCGTCCTAAATGTCCCATATGTTCCTAACGTCCCAGACGTCCCAGACGTCCTAGATGTCCCATATGTCCCTAACGTGCCAGACGTCCTAGATGTCCTATATGTCCCTAACGTCCCAGACGTCCCATACGTCCCAGATGTCCCATATGTCCCATATGTCCCTAATGTCCCAGGCGTACTCAATGTCCCATATGTCCTTAACGTGCCAGACGTCCCAGACGTCCGAAATGTCCCATATGTCCCTAACGTCCCAGACGTCCCAGATGTTCCATATGTCCCATATGTCCCTAATGTCCCAGGCGTCCTAGATGTTCCATATGTCCCTAACGTCCCAGACGTCCTAAATGTCTCATATGTCCCTAACGTCCCAGACGTCCCAGCTGTCCCATATGACCTTAACGTCCCAGACGTCCCAGATGTCCCATATGTCCCTAACGTCCCAGACGTCCTAGACGTCCCATATGTTCTTAACGTCCCAGACGTCCCAGATGTACCATATGTCCCTAACGTCCCAGACGTCCCAGATGTCCCATATGTTCCATATGACCCTAATGTCCCAGGCGTCCTAAATGCTCCATATGTCCCTAACGTCCCAGACGTCCCAGACGTCCTAGATGTCCCATATGTCCCTAACGTCTCAGACGTCCCAGATGTCCTATATGTCCTTAAAGTCCCAGACGTCTCAGACGTCCTAGATGTCCCATATGTCCTTAACGTCCTAGACGTCCCAGATGGCTCATATGGCCCTAACGTCCCAGACGTCCTAGATGTCCCATATGTCCTTAACGTCCCAGACATCCCAGCCGTCCTAGATGTCCCATATGTCCTTAACGTCCCAGACGTCCCATATGCCCCATATGTCCCTAACGTCCCAACATCCCAGATGTTTCATATGTCCCATATGTCCCTAATGTCTCAGGCGTCCCAGATGTCCCATATGTCCCATATGTCCCTAATGTCCCATTCGTCCTGAATGTACCATATGTCCTTAACGTACCAGACGTCCCAGATGTCTCATATGACCATAACGTCCCAGACGTCCCAGATGTCCCATATGTCCCATATGTCCCTAATGTCCCAGGCCTCCTAGATGTTCCATATGTCCCTAACGTCCAAGACGTCCTAAATGTCCCATATGTCCCTAACGTTCCAGACGTCCCAGCTGTCCAGTATGTCCCTAACGTCCCGGACGTCCCAGACGTCCTAGTGTCCCATATGTCCCTAACGTCTTAGACGTCCTAGATGTCCTATATGTCCCTAACGTCCCAGACGTCCCAGACGTCCCATCTGTCCTAAATGTCCCAGGCGTCCCAGATGTCCCATATGTCCCATATGTCCTTAATGACCCAGGCGTCCTAAGTGTCCCACATGTCCTTAACTTCCCAGACGTCCCAGACGTAATAGATGTCCCATATGTCCTTAACGTCCTAGACGTCCCAGATGTCCCATATGTCCCATATGTCCCTAACGTCCCAGACGTCACAGATGTCCCATATGTCCCATATGTCCCTAACGTCCCAGGCGTCCTAAATGTCCGATATGTCCTTAACGTCCCAGACGTCCCAGATGTCCCATATGTCCCTAACGTCCCAGACGTCCCAGATGTCCCATATGTCCCATATGTCCCTAACGTCCCAGGCGTCCTAAATGTCCCATATGTCCTTAACGTCCCAGACGTCCCATCTGTCCTTAATGTCCCAGGCGTCCCAGATGCCCCATATGTCCCATATGTCCGTAATAACCCAGGCGTCCTAAGTGTCCCATATGTCCTTAACTTCCCAGACGTCCCAGACGTCCTAGATGTCCCATATGTCCCTAACGTCCCAGACGTCCCAGACGTCCTAGATGTCCCATATGTCCCTAACGTCCCAGATCGCCCTAGATGTTTCATATGTCCGTAACGTCCCAGACGTCTCAGATGTCCCATATGTCCCATATGTCCCTAAGGCCCCAGGCGTCCTAAATGTCCCATATGTCCTTAACGTCCCAGACGTCCCAGAAGTCCTAGATGTCCCATATGTCCTTAACGTCCCAGACGTCCCAGATGTCCCATATGTCCCTAACGTCCCAGACGTCCCAAATGTCCCATATGTCCTATATGTCCCTAATGTCCCAGGCGTCCCAGATGTCCCATATGTCTTATATAATCCCTAATGTCCCAGGCGTCCTAAATGTCCCATATGTCCTTAACGTCCCAGACGTCCCAGAGGTCCTAGATGTCCTATATGTCCTTAACATCCTAGATATCCCGGATGTCCCATATGTCCCTAACGTCCCAGACGTCCCTGATGTCCCATATGTCCCATATGTCCATAATGTCCCAGGCGTCCTAGATGTTCCATATGTCCCTAACGTCCCAGACGTCCTAAATGTCCCATTTGGCTTTAACGTCCCAGACGTCCCAGATGTCCCATATGTCCCATATGTCCCTAATGTCCCAGGCGTCCCAGATGCCCCATATGTCCCATATGTCCTTAACGTCCCAGACGTCCCAGATGTCCTATATGTTCCTAAAGTCCCAGACGACCCAGATGTCCCATATGTCCCTAATGTCCCAGGCGTCCTAGATGTTCCATATGTCCCTAACGGCCCAGACGTCCCAGATGTCCTAGATGTCCCATATGTCCCTAACGTCCTAGACGTCCTAGATGTCCTATATGTCCCTAACGTCCCAAACGTCCCAAATGTCCCATATGTCCCATATGTCCCTAATGTCCCAGGCGTCCTAAATGTCCTATATGTCCTTAATGTCCCAGGCGTCCCAGGAGTCCTAGACATCCCATATGACCTTAACGTCCCAGACGTCCCAGATGTCCCGTATGTCCTTAACGTCCCAGACGTCCCAGATGTCCTAGATGTCCCATATGTCCCTAACGTCCTAGACGTCCTAGATGTCCTATATGTCCCTAACGTCCCAAACGTCCGAAAATGTCCCATATGTCCCATATGTCCCTAATGTCCCAGGCGTCCTAAATGTCCTATTTGTCCTTAATGTCCCAGGCGTCCCAGGAGTCCTAGACATCCCATATGTCCTTAACGTCCCAGACGTCCCAGATGTCCCGTATGTCCTTAACGTCCCAGACGTCCCAGATGTCCTAGATGTCCCATATGTCCCTAACGTCCTAGACGTCCTAGATGTCCTATATGTCCCTAACGTCCCAAACGTCCGAAAATGTCCCAGATGTCCCATATGTCCCTAATGTCCCAGGCGTCCCAGATGTCCCATATGTCCCATATGTCCCTAATGTCTCAGGCGTCTTAAATGTTTTATATGTCCTTAACGTCCCAGATGTCCCAGACGTCCTAGATGTCCCATATGTCCTTAACCTCCCAGACGTCCCAGATGTCCCATTTGTCGCTAACGTCCCAGACGTCCCAGATGTCCCATATGTCCCATATGTCCCTAATGTCCCAAGCGTCCTAGATGTTTCATATGTCCCTAACGTCCCAGTCGTCCTAAATGTCCCATATGTTCCTAACGTCCCAGACGTCCCAGCTGGCCCGTATGTTCCTAACGTCCCAGACGTCCCAGACGTCCTAGATGTCCCATATGTCCCTAACGTGCCAGACGTCCTAGATGTGTTACGGTATAAAAAGGATTTTACGACACCCACCCAAGGTGAGCATCGCACCACGGAATCAGTCCTGAAAACATGACGCACTTGCCCTGAGATCGGTTCGAAATAGGCTAATAGGCCACGGCTGGAACGCTCAGGGAGTCGGGCGTGAGTCACACGATACGTTCTGGGCAAGCGCGCTGTGGCATAATATATACAGGGTATGTCGAAATTATGAGGGCGCCACCAAGCCTGTCTTAACCCGGCTAACCGGGCCTGGACGGTTAGACGGGAGCGAAGCATGCAAAAATACTCCGCCAATAAGATCATTCAAGAGTTGCAAGGTCAAACAACAACTTCGGGATTGCCTTAAGCAAGGATTGTGATTAGGTGTCCATCCGACCACGACTACGCAGCTGTCCCACTCACCTGCACGCTCACAGCTTCCTCGTTCCGTCGTACAATAATTCGTACAATAAAGGGGCGTCTATCTGTAACAGAACATGCACAAACCGAAACAAACAATAGTTCCCTTAACTAACCAATCATATATTTCACTTCGAGTTACAATGGGGTAGCAGAATGCGTCGCCCTGTATCTAACCTTACTCTATAATTAAGGGCACCAGCTGGCACGCGCGCTCTAAGCTTAACGACAGATGTTGAACATTAGTGAACAGCAATAATAGGTACAAAGATACACATTGCCTTATGCAAGGGCAGCGACGATTTACATTAGCCTTCACGGCCTGAACTGTCTGCAGTCTGAATGAATACACTAGCGTAGTAATGAATAGTAATGAGTAACACTCGCGTTCACAGCGGTAATCAGGTTAAAGGCACATATCTTAATGCGTGGGCGGCGAGGGAGCCTGGTACAGCTGAGTTGCGACGAGCTGCAATCGTAGGTGGTAGGTACCTTCGGTGTTACAACGGCGAAAGGGGGTGAATGCATAACCGCCTCAATGGCGACGGGAGACGCGTCGAGACGCGTACAACGGGACGACGAAAATGATGGGGGCCTCACTCGTTCTGCTGAACCAAATCCTCGTAGGTCGAGATGAAGGGGGCACGACCCCTCACTAATAGTAGCAGGAACTGGGCTCCAAAACACCCACGTTACGCCGAAGATCACTCGACAAATTTCGAATCACCACCACCATACACCCAAGCGCTCTCTGCCACGGGCTCTGCAAGACTGCCTCTTAAGGCGACACAGTATATCACCTAGTCGCTGAAACAGCACTCGACGGGAAAGGGCTGACGCCCCCGCCAAGGGCGGAAGCGTCGCACGAACCCACATACACTATCCGACCTCTTGTTTTAACGACGGCTCTCGGCTGAATGCCACGAGGGAAGCGTTGGCAAAAGGTCACCTTGGCCGCGTCCCCCACGTGACTAAACCACAGCGAATCGCAAGGCGATGAAATGAAACCAACCAATCCGGGCCACGCTGGTATCACGCCGCCACCGCGTGCTAAATGAAACAAACCAATGCGGGCCACGCTGGTATCACGCCGCCACAGCGTGCTATTCAGAATTCAGAAAAACGCCATCAGAGGAGAGCTCCAACCGACGACAAATACTGCTTTTTAGGCTAACTATGTGCGAAATCGTGATTCTGGAATTAGGCGATGGAGCCAAATAAAGAGCTAAAAGGGCTTAGCATACGGGCGCGCTGCTCTAAGCTTAGGCGGCTATTCAAAATACCAAAATGACCTAACTAACGGCGTGAAATGCAATTAAGCATCTGAAATAGCAAAATGACTTAACACTCCCCTTACTTGAAAGAGAGTTCCCCGAAGTCTCTTATAAAACAACGAGGCATTTTGCGATGACGTAACGAGAACTTCAAACGAAAACGCAACAACGAAAAACGAACGAAACAAAAAAAAACATTCGATACGATAGAGTGCACCCCCAAAGGGTGTTACGCTCATTTTGACATTTTCTTAGTCAGATTTGGCAATTTACTTTTATTCTCTAAATATACAGTACTTTATCCATAGTTAGGCAACCCAAATACCTTCAGCCTCAATTTTGAATTAAAAGGAACACTTTGTTATCAGTTCTGCACATACACTCTGCACCTATAGTTTTTCTTCCTTTTTTCGAATTTGACTTTGACATTGATAACCTGAGATCGTGAATGGCTCTGGCCAATTTGCATTCCATTCTTTTCCATTGCTTCGATCGTTGAAGTTAGTGCCCTGGGAACCTTTTGCTCCTCTGGCTTTGGTTATAGCCGTCCTCGTCGTTTTGAGGGATTTTTGGAGGCAAGGCGCCCCTTTGGAACGTTCTGGAAGCCGTTGGGAGTTGCTGCCAGCGTTCGTTCGCTTTTGTTGCGGTTTTGAAATGGGCTCTTCTCGATCGAATGGAGCGTTAGGCTGTTCGTCACCATTCGCAGCCAACTATTCTACGCCAAGGAAATGCGTTAATTAGTTATACGCCATGGAAATGCGTTTTTAAACGCCATGGAATTGAGTTTTATTACCTGGATTGGTCCTGTTCGTCGTCGTGCATTTGGTTTTGCCTGGATCATGCGGTGCTCCACGAGCCGGCTGGCCGCTCGCCTCTGCGGCCTGGATTTGCGGTCGTTCCCTCTGCGAGCGCTGCCCAACGCACCAAACTCTTTGAAATAAAGCTGTGATATTTTCTTTGGTGGTTGATTTGATTGTTTTCTTTGTGCTGCTGGAAATTGTCCTGACCTTATGTACGGTCCGGCATAAGGATTAGAACTTGAGTCGTGGACCTGGCGCCCTATTTTTTTTTTTATACTTTTTCAGCATAGCTGGAACCCTGCGACCCTCGCGGCGAGCTAGCCCAATTAGGCCGATAGTTACCAGCCGGCAAAACATCAATTATAACTTTCGCCAAAAGGTAAGGCCGACCGTCTTTCTTCCCTAACAAGAAGATTTTGGCGCCCAACGTCTGGGGCTTGATAGGGCTTTTGTAGTACTCTGTCTACGTTGTGGTTAGGTGGTACTATAGTGCATTGTTAGTAGGTTGGGATGTATTGACTTCGGATGTTGTTTCATGATTGACTTCTAGTTATAGAATTGGTTATTGGTGTGTTTCGATGGATGAATCTTTTTGATGATTTGTATTTTAATTGGCTGCGTGTTCGCGTATTTTATTGAGTATTTGTTGACTCAGTTTGCTTGAGTTTTTTTTGTGTTTTCTATGTGTAGTTTGTTTTCTTGCTTCTTCCTTTGGAGTGATGATTAGGATTATGGAATGTGATTGGTGTGTTTGAGGAGTACACTTTTGTGGATTTTTAGGCTCTTCAAACCATCTTTCTAGTGTGGATTGGTTTAGCTCTTCTTTGATTGGTTCTTCTCTTTATTCTTCGGATTGTTTGCTAGTTGTTCGGTGGCGATGCGTTTTGGGAGATTTGCTGCGGCACATTTGGATAATCTCCCGAACCTCTTTGGATTGTTTTAGAGTAGTTCTTCTTTGATTGGTTTTCTTCTTTGTGTGGATTGACGATAGGTTAGTTATTCGGTGGCGATGTGTCTGGGAGATTTGCTTCGGCGATTTGGATAATCTCTCCAGCCATCTTTGGGATAGATTGGTATAGTGATTGATTGCTTGACTTCATTTCTTTTAGGATTTCTTTTGTCCGCTTTCTTGGTGAGGTTTGAGTGAGCTTGGTGGATGCTTGTAGGGTGCTCTTTGGATATTTTGGGATTTTTGAGGTATAGCTGATGATGCCTATTGCCGTCAGTTATACGTTTTGGTGTGTTTGGTCGATTGTTGTTAGGGTATCCTTTCGCTTAGGCGGATTTCAATCCCCAAGTGAAACTCACTCCCTGCCTTTGGGCACGCTTTATGACTGAGAACGGTTTCTTTTGCCCTCTTTTAGGGCCTCAGTGTTGTCTGGATTTGTGGAACCCTACTCTTTTGTTGAGCCTCTGTCCTTTTCGGTTGTGCGTTTGGGAGTGTCTGGTTTTTGAGGACGGTTTCGTTCGCTCTTCTAGGGCATCGACTTTGTCGGATTTATTGGGACCTGAATCTTTCTCCAAGGCATTATGCTCTCGCCAACCCTTGTTGTCTTTGTTTGTGTGGTCTCGTCTACGTCTTTTTGGGTAGGTTGGCTGGGCGACGTCGGTCGGTTCACTAGGATTCAATTCCTCTTTTCTTTTTCTAGAATTGGAATCCTGACATTAACAACTAGTCCCTTCTTTTCTCTCATCTTTCTTCTTCTCTGTTGTTTTTTTTGTTCATTGGAAAGGGATGTTCCCTCATATAGTTGTGTTCGTCTTCTTTGATATTTTGAATTTTTGAATATTTGCTCTGTCTTCGGTCATTTGGAGATAGTTTTATAGTTCGTTGGTAGGCATAGTTTTTTTTTGGACGTTTTGTTTGGATGGTCGTTGTATGGTCAGGTAAATCCAAAGGGATTTACCCTCCCTTTTGTGGGGGGAGAATTTGTTACGCTCATTTTGACATTTTCTTAGTCAGATTTGGCAATTTACTTTTATTCTCTAAATATACAGTACTTTATCCATAGTTAGGCAACCCAAATACCTTCAGCCTCAATTTTGAATTAAAAGGAACACTTTGTTATCAGTTCTGCACATACACTCTGCACCTATAGTTTTTCTTCCTTTTTTCGAATAATTTGACTTTGACATTGATAACCTGAGATCGTGAATGGCTCTGGCCAATTTGCATTCCATTCTTTTCCATTGCTTCGATCGTTGAAGTTAGTGCCCTGGGAACCTTTTGCTCCTCTGGCTTTGGTTATAGCCGTCCTCGTCGTTTTGAGGGATTTTTGGAGGCAAGGCGCCCCTTTGGAACGTTCTGGAAGCCGTTGGGAGTTGCTGCCAGCGTTCGTTCGCTTTTGTTGCGGTTTTGAAATGGGCTCTTCTCGATCGAATGGAGCGTTAGGCTGTTCGTCACCATTCGCAGCCAACTATTCTACGCCAAGGAAATGCGTTAATTAGTTATACGCCATGGAAATGCGTTTTTAAACGCCATGGAATTGAGTTTTATTACCTGGATTGGTCCTGTTCGTCGTCGTGCATTTGGTTTTGCCTGGATCATGCGGTGCTCCACGAGCCGGCTGGCCGCTCGCCTCTGCGGCCTGGATTTGCGGTCGTTCCCTCTGCGAGCGCTGCCCAACGCACCAAACTCTTTGAAATAAAGCTGTGATATTTTCTTTGGTGGTTGATTTGATTGTTTTCTTTGTGCTGCTGGAAATTGTCCTGACCTTATGTACGGTCCGGCATAAGGATTAGAACTTGAGTCGTGGACCTGGCGCCCTATTTTTTTTTTATACTTTTTCAGCATAGCTGGAACCCTGCGACCCTCGCGGCGAGCTAGCCCAATTAGGCCGATAGTTACCAGCCGGCAAAACATCAATTATAACTTTCGCCAAAAGGTAAGGCCGACCGTCTTTCTTCCCTAACAAGGGATTACGCACACTGGCCACCAGATAGGGTGCAAAGGTGGGAAGGGAGAAGAAGAAGAAGAAAGACTGGGTACGCTAGTAGAAAATACGTAAATTGGGTCTAAATCTGGTACAAACAAGTCTTACACCTGTGGACACTTCCGACCAACCGTTCCAAAAGAACACAGGGAGGGGGGGGGGTATAGAAATGGAAGTCCAAAATCCCACCCAAGGGTTACCTGAAGAGGGCACGCTGCGCGTCACGAGATCGGCGCATTGTGTGGATCCCACAACTGGCATGATTACCCAAGAGACGAGGATGAACCACCAAAAAAAAAGGGAAATGGTTGTGACAGAAACTGTCAAAAATAGTCATAATCAGTAATAGGAAAAACTCAGTCCACCGAACTCCTCAATCAATGCCGATGCCGGAGCCAAGTCGACTATTAAACCGCAAAGCGCGAGCTCGAAAGTGACTCCAACACCGAACACCAAAAGAAAATCCGGAAGAACCAAGTCTCCAAGGGTGTAGGCGTTTGATGACGCATGCCCAATAAATCCTTTTCAGAAATCCATGCGGCCCAAAGGGACTACCTTACGACGACAGGGTCCGCACGAAACAAAATGACCAGAAACACGCTCTCTTTATGTAATCCCACATAGGTGGTTGAATATGGCGGCGGCCAACGGTACGGTAAAAGAGCGCTAGGCCACGAAAACAACAGGGCATCACTACATAGAAAAACTCAAAAATCTGTTGAACACTCAAACACTATACACTTAAGAAACCTTATGCGAACAACCGGGCCCTGGTGTCACACAAAGCTCAAAAGCTTCAACGAAACTGTTCACAAAGAACACGATACTTGACAACATGACGTCATCAGACAAAAAGGGTACGGTAAATGACAACAAAACGTCAACAAGTACGAAACATTCCGACCAGCGGTAAAGACTCGTTAAACGCTAACGGTAAGTGTACAAAACACTGCAATAACTTTCGGGGTGTCCATGAAGAAGTCGGTAAACAAAGTTGGGCGGTACATGATAATAATGAAAATGAAATAAAGGCCAAAGAAAATAACTACACCAAACCAACTAAGAAGATGGCCTGAGGGACGTAATAACCGCACGAGCGAATCTCCCCAAGCACACCAACAGCACACCATAACTGATCAACAAACCAAGACACGGTAATGAAGCTGAAAATAAATTCCAACCTGCTCACCAAAAATCAACGCGGCACAACACCAAACGATAGCAAAAAAAAAATTGTCAAAATCGGTAATCATCAACGTCAAAATCGATAAACCTCGCTAACGTGAACTTCAAAATCGATAAACGTCAGTTCGGTACAACAAAAGTGTCAACTTAGCCCAAGGCTAAACAATGTAAGCGACAGGGAATCGAAACTCCCAACTAAGCCTTCGAAAAGACTTAAAAAAAACAAGGTCGGTACCTTCACTCAACAACATCTGGTACTAAATCCGACTAATACGGGATAAAAATCTGCACTGAATGCAACGAAACATCTCGGTAGTATGAACTGGCTAAGAAAAACAAGAAACAACGGTAAAAATGACGAAAAAGATACTCGAAATATGAAAAGACATGGAAAAACACAAAAAGAAAACTCAAAAAGGCGATAAACAACAGAAAAACATAAAACTACAAATAGAAAATAAGAAAAGACAAGAAAAAACATAAAGAAAACAAGAAAAGAAACGTAAAGACAAATGACAACTAAGAAAAAACATATACACAGTCAAGAAGACTAATGAAAATAAACTAAGAACAGGAAAAGACAAGAGAAGACATATAGAAAACAGAAGAAAACAGGAAAAGTCAAATAGAAAACAAGAAAAGAAGCTCGGTAAAATAATCTACTAAGAAAAAAAAACGGTTTACCAGTCCATACCACTTCGAAATGACGAAAAAAAACATTTGTGATAACAATATAAATGATAACAGACAACAATGAACATCAACGCCCCACGTTGTCGCGCCAAAATTAGCCTGTTACGGTATAAAAAGGACTTTACGACACCCACCCAAGGTGAGCATCGCACCACGGAATCAGTCCTGAAAACATGACGCACTTGCCCTGAGATCGGTTCGAAATAGGCTAATAGGCCACGGCTGGAACGCTCAGGGAGTCGGGCGTGAGTCACACGATACGTTCTGGGCAAGCGCGCTGTGGCATAATATATACAGGGTATGTCGAAATTATGAGGGCGCCACCAAGCCTGTCTTAACCCGGCTAACCGGGCCTGGACGGTTAGACGGGAGCGAAGCATGCAAAAATACTCCGCCAATAAGATCATTCAAGAGTTGCAAGGTCAAACAACAACTTCGGGATTGCCTTAAGCAAGGATTGTGATTAGGTGTCCATCCGACCACGACTACGCAGCTGTCCCACTCACCTGCACGCTCACAGCTTCCTCGTTCCGTCGTACAATAATTCGTACAATAAAGGGGCGTCTATCTGTAACAGAACATGCACAAACCGAAACAAACAATAGTTCCCTTAACTAACCAATCATATATTTCACTTCGAGTTACAATGGGGTAGCAGAATGCGTCGCCCTGTATCTAACCTTACTCTATAATTAAGGGCAACAGCTGGCACGCGCGCTCTAAGCTTAACGACAGATGTTGAACATTAGTGAACAGCAATAATAGGTACAAAGATACACATTGCCTTATGCAAGGGCAGCGACGATTTACATTAGCCTTCACGGCCTGAACTGTCTGCAGTCTGAATGAATACACTAGCGTAGTAATGAATAGTAATGAGTAACACTCGCGTTCACAGCGGTAATCAGGTTAAAGGCACATACCTTAATGCGTGGGCGGCGAGGGAGCCTGGTACAGCTGAGTTGCGACGAGCTGCAATCGTAGGTGGTAGGTACCTTCGGTGTTACAACGGCGAAAGGGGGTGAATGCATAACCGCCTCAATGGCGACGGGAGACGCGTCGAGACGCGTACAATGGGACGACGAAAATGATGGGGGCCTCACTCGTTCTGCTGAACCAAATCCTCGTAGGTCGAGATGAAGGGGGCACGACCCCTCACTAATAGTAGCAGGAACTGGGCTCCAAAACACCCACGTTACGCCGAAGATCACTCGACAAATTTCGAATCACCACCACCACACACCCAAGCGCTCTCTGCCACGGGCTCTGCAAGACTGCCTCTTAAGGCGACACAGTATATCACCTAGTCGCTGAAACAGCACTCGACGGGAAAGGGCTGACGCCCCCGCCAAGGGCGGAAGCGTCGCACGAACCCACATACACTATCCGACCTCTTGTTTTAACGACGGCTCTCGGCTGAATGCCACGAGGGAAGCGTTGGCAAAAGGTCACCTTGGCCGCGTCCCCCACGTGACTAAACCACAGCGAATCGCAAGGCGATGAAATGAAACCAACCAATCCGGGCCACGCTGGTATCACGCCGCCACCGCGTGCTAAATGAAACAAACCAATGCGGGCCACGCTGGTATCACGCCGCCACAGCGTGCTATTCAGAATTCAGAAAAACGCCATCAGAGGAGAGCTCCAACCGACGACAAATACTGCTTTTTAGGCTAACTATGTGCGAAATCGTGATTCTGGAATTAGGCGATGGAGCCAAATAAAGAGCTAAAAGGGCTTAGCATACGGGCGCGCTGCTCTAAGCTTAGGCGGCTATTCAAAATACCAAAATGACCCAACTAACGGCGTGAAATGCAATTAAGCATCTGAAATAGCAAAATGACTTAACAGATGTCCTATATGTCCATAACGTCCCAGACGTCCCATACGTCCCAGATGTCCCATATGTCCCATATGTCCCTAATGTCCCAGGCGTACTAAATGTCCCATATGTCCTTAACGTGCCAGACGTCCCAGACGTCCTAAATGTCCCATATGTCCCTAACGTCCCAGACGTCCCAGATGTTCCATATGTCCCATATGTCCCTAATGTCCCAGGCGTCCTAGATGTTCCATATGTCCCTAACGTCCCAGACGTCCTAAATGTCTCATATGTCCCTAACGTCCCAGACGTCCCAGCTGTCCCGTATGTCCTTAACGTCCTAGATGTCCCAGACGTCCTAGATGTCCCATATGTCCCTAACGTCCCAGACGTCCTAGACGTCCCATATGTTCTTAACGTCCCAGACGTCCCAGATGTACCATATGTCCCTAACGTCCCAGACGTCCCAGATGTCCCATATGTTCCATATGACCCTAATGTCCAAGGCGTCCTAAATGCTCCATATGTCCCTAACGTCCCAGACGTCCCAGACGTCCTAGATGTCCCATATGTCCCTAACGTCTCAGACGTCCCAGATGTCCTATAAAAGTCCCAGACGTCTCAGACGTCCTAGATGTCCCATATGTCCTTAACGTCCTAGACGTCCCAGATGGCTCATATGGCCCTAACGTCCCAGACGTCCTAGATGTCCCATATGTCCTTAACGTCCCAGACGTCCCAGCCGTCCTAGATGTCCCATATGTCCTTAACGTCCCAGACGTCCCATATGCCCCATATGTCCCTAACGTCCCAGACGTCCCATATGCCCCATATGTCCCTAACGTCCCAACATCCCAGATGTTTCATATGTCCCATATGTCCCTAATGTCTCAGGCGTCCCAGATGTCCCATATGTCCCATATGTCCCTAATGTCCCATTCGTCCTGAATGTACCATATGTCCTTAACGTCCCAGACGTCCCAGACGTTCTAGATGTGCCATATGTCCTTAACGTCCCAGACGTCCCAGATGTCTCATATGACCATAACGTCCCAGACGTCCAGATGTCCCATATGTCCCATATGTCCCTAATGTCCCAGGCCTCTAGATGTTCCATATGTCCCTAACGTCCAAGACGTCCTAAATGTCCCATATGTCCCTAACGTTCCAGACGTCCCAGCTGTCCCGTATGTCCCTAACGTCCCGGACGTCCCAGACGTCCTAGTGTCCCATATGTCGCTAACGTCTTAGACGTCCTAGATGTCCTATATGTCCCTAACGTCCCAGACGTCCCAGACGTCCCATCTGTCCTTAATGTCTCAGGCGTCCCAGATTTCCCATCTGTCCTAAATGTCCCAGGCGTCCCAGATGTCCCATATGTCCCATATGTCCTTAATGACCCAGGCGTCCTAAGTGTCCCATATGTCCTTAACTTCCCAGACGTCCCAGACGTAATAGATGTCCCATATGTCCTTAACGTCCTAGACGTCCCAGATGTCCCATATGTCCCATATGTCCCTAACGTCCCAGACGTCCCAGATGTCCCATATGTCCCATATGTCCCTAACGTCCCAGGCGTCCTAAATGTCCGATATGTCCTTAACGTCCCAGACGTCCCAGATGTCCCATATGTCCCTAACGTCCCAGACGTCCCAGATGTCCCATATGTCCCATATGTCCCTAACGTCCCAGGCGTCCTAAATGTCCCATATGTCCTTAACGTCCCAGACGTCCCAGATGTCCCATCTGTCCTTAATGTCCCAGGCGTCCCAGATGCCCCATATGTCCCATATGTCCGTAATAACCCAGGCGTCCTAAGTGTCCCATATGTCCTTAACTTCCCAGACGTCCCAGACGTCCTAGATGTCCCATATGTCCCTAACGTCCCAGACGTCCCAGACGTCCTAGATGTCCCATATGTCCCTAACGTCCCAGATCGTCCTAGATGTTTCATATGTCCGTAACGTCCCAGACGTCTCAGATGTCCCATATGTCCCATATGTCCCTAAGGCCCCAGGCGTCCTAAATGTCCCATATGTCCTTAACGTCCCAGACGTCCCAGAAGTCCTAGATGTCCCATATGTCCTTAACGTCCCAGACGTCCCAGATGTCCCATATGTCCCTAACGTCCCAGACGTCCCAAATGTCCCATATGTCCTATATGTCCCTAATGTCCCAGGCGTCCCAGATGTCCCATATGTCTTATATAATCCCTAATGTCCCAGGCGTCCTAAATGTCCCATATGTCCTTAACGTCCCAGACGTCCCAGAGGTCCTAGATGTCCTATATGTCCTTAACATCCTAGATATCCCGGATGTCCCATATGTCCCTAACGTCCCAGACGTCCCTGATGTCCCATATGTCCCATATGTCCATAATGTCCCAGGCGTCCTAGATGTTCCATATGTCCCTAACGTCCCAGACGTCCTAAATGTCCCATTTGGCTTTAACGTCCCAGACGTCCCAGATGTCCCATATGTCCCATATGTCCCTAATGTCCCAGGCGTCCCAGATGCCCCATATGTCCCATATGTCCTTAACGTCCCAGACGTCCCAGATGTCCCATATGTTCCTAAAGTCCCAGACGTCCCAGATGTCCCATATGTCCCTAATGTCCCAGGCGTCCTAGATGTTCCATATGTCCCTAACGTCCCAGACGTCCCAGATGTCCTAGATGTCCCATATGTCCCTAACGTCCTAGACGTCCTAGATGTCCTATATGTCCCTAACGTCCCAAACGTCCCAAATGTCCCATATGTCCCATATGTCCCTAATGTCACAGGCGTCCTAAATGTCCTATATGTCCTTAACGTCCCAGACGTCCCAGATGTCCCGTATGTCCCTAACGTCCCAGACGTCCCAGATGTCCTAGATGTCCCATATGTCCCTAACGTCCTAGACGTCCTAGATGTCCTATATGTCCCTAACGTCCCAAACGTCCGAAAATGTCCCATATGTCCCATATGTCCCTAATGTCCCAGGCGTCCTAAATGTCCTATATGTCCTTAATGTCCCAGGCGTCCCAGGAGTCCTAGACATCCCATATGTCCTTAACGTCCCAGACGTCCCAGATGTCCTATATGTCTTATATGTCCCATATGTCCCTAATGTCCCAGGCGTCCCAGATGTCCCATATGTCCCATATGTCCTTAAAGTCCTAGACGTCCCAGATGTCCCATATGTCCTTAATGTCCCAGACGTCCCAGCTGTCCCGTATGTCCATAACGTCCCAGACGTCCCAGATGTCCCATATGTCTCATATGTCCCATATGTCCCATATGTCCCATATGTCCCTAATGTCCCAGGCGTCCCAGATGTCCCATATGTCCTTAAAGTCCCAGACGTCCCAGATGTCCCATATGTCCCTAATGTCCCAGGCGTCCTAGATGTTCCATATGTCCCTAACGTCCCAGACGTCCTAAATGTCCGATATGTCCTTAACGTCCCAGACGTCCCAGATGTCCCATATGTCTCATATGTCCCATATGTCCCTAGTGTCCCAGGCGTCCCAGATGTCCCATATGTCCCATATGTCCTTAAAGCCCCAGACGTCCCAGCTGTCCCGTATGTCCCTAACGTCCCAGACGTCCCAGATGTCCTAGATGTCCCATATGTCCCTAACGTCCTAGACGTCCTAGATGTCCTATATGTCCCTAACGTCCCAAACTTCCCAAATGTCCCATATGTCCCTAATGTTCCAGACGTCCTAGATGTCCCATACGTTCTTAACGTCCCAGACCTCTCAGATGCCCCATATGTCCCTAACGTCCCAGACGTCCTAGTGTCCCATATGTCCCATATGTCCCTAATGTCCCAGGCGTCCCAGATGTCCCATATGTCCCATATGTCCTTAACGTCCCAGACGTCCCAGATGTCCCATATGTTCCTAAAGTCCCAGACGTCCCAGATGTCCCATATGTCCCTAATGTCCCAGGCGTCCTAGATGTTCTATATGTCCCTAACGTCCCAGACGTCCTAAATGTCCCATTTGGCTTTAACGTCCCAGACGTCCCAGCTGTCCCATATGTCCTTAACGTCCCAGACGTCCCAGATGTTCCACATGTCCCTAACGTCTCAGACGTCTCAAATGTCCCACATGTCCCATATGTCCCTAATGTCCCAGGCGTCCCAGATGTCCCATATGTCCCTAATGTCTCAGGCGTCTTAAATGTTTTATATGTCCTTAACGTCCAAGATGTCCCAGACGTCCTAGATGTCCCATATGTCCTTAACCTCCCAGACGTCCCAGATGTCCCATTTGTCGCTAACGTCCCAGACGTCCCAGATGTCCCATATGTCCCATATGTCCCTAATGTCCCAAGCGTCCTAGATGTTTCATATGTCCCTAACGTCCCAGTCGTCCTAAATGTCCCATATGTCCCTAACGTCCCAGACGTCCCAGCTGGCCCGTATGTTCCTAACGTCCCAGACGTCCCAGACGTCCTAGATGTCCCATATGTCCCTAACGTGCCAGACGTCCTAGATGTCCTATATGTCCCTAACGTCCCAGACGTCCCATACGTCCCAGATGTCCCATATGTCCCATATGTCCCTAATGTCCCAGGCGTACTAAATGTCCCATATGTCCTTAACGTGCCAGACGTCCCAGACGTCCTAAATGTCCCATATGTCCCTAACGTCCCAGACGTCCCAGATGTTCCATATGTCCCATATGTCCCTAATGTCCAGGCGTCCTAGATGTTCCATATGTCCCTAACGTCCCAGACGTCCTAATGTCTCATATGTCCCTAACGGCCCAGACGTCCCAGCTGTCCCGTATGTCCTTAACGTCCTAGATGTCCCAGACGTCCTAGATGTCCCATATGTCCCTAACGTCCCAGACGTCCTAGACGTCCCATATGTTCTTAACGTCCCAGACGTCCCAGATGTACCATATGTCCCTAACGTCCCAGACGTCCCAGATGTCCCATATGTTCCATATGACCCTAATGTCCCAGGCGTCCTAAATGCTCCATATGTCCCTAACGTCCCAGACGTCCCAGACGTCCCAGATGTCCCGTATGTCCCTAACGTCCCAGACGTCCCAGATGTCCTAGATGTCCCATATGTCCCTAACGTCCTAGACGTCCTAGATGACCTATATGTCCCTAACGTCCCAAACGTCCGAAAATGTCCCATTTGGCTTTAACGTCCCAGACGTCCCAGATGTCCCATATGTCCCATATGTCCCTAATGTCCCAGGCGTCCCAGATGCCCCATATGTCCCATATGTCCTTAACGTCCCAGACGTCCCAGATGTCCCATATGTTCCTAAAGTCCCAGACGTCCCAGATGTCCCATATGTCCCTAATGTCCCAGGCGTCCTAAATGTCCCATATGTCCTTAACGTCCCAGACGTCCCAGAGGTCCTAGATGTCCTATATGTCCTTAACATCCTAGATATCCCGGATGTCCCATATGTCCCTAACGTCCCAGACGTCCCTGATGTCCCATATGTCCCATATGTCCATAATGTCCCAGGCGTCCTAGATGTTCCATATGTCCCTAACGTCCCAGACGTCCTAAATGTCCCATTTGGCTTTAACGTCCCAGACGTCCCAGATGTCTCATATGTCCCATATGTCCCTAATGTCCCAGGCGTCCCAGATGCCCCATATGTCCCATATGTCCTTAACGTCCCAGACGTCCCAGATGTCCCATATGTTCCTAAAGTCCCAGACGTCCCAGATGTCCCATATGTCCCTAATGTCCCAGGCGTCCTAGATGTTCCATATGTCCCTAACGTCCCAGACGTCCCAGATGTCCTAGATGTCCCATATGTCCCTAACGTCCTAGACGTCCTAGATGTCCTATATGTCCCTAACGTCCCAAACGTCCCAAATGTCCCATATGTCCCATATGTCCCTAATGTCCCAGGCGTCCTAAATGTCCTATATGTCCTTAACGTCCCAGACGTCCCAGATGTCCCGTATGTCCCTAACGTCCCAGACGTCCCAGATGTCCTAGATGTCCCATATGTCCCTAACGTCCTAGACGTCCTAGATGTCCTATATGTCCCTAACGTCCCAAACGTCCGAAAATGTCCCATATGTCCCATATGTCCCTAATGTCCCAGGCGTCCTAAATGTCCTATATGTCCTTAATGTCCCAGGCGTCCCAGGAGTCCTAGACATCCCATATGTCCTTAACGTCCCAGACGTCCCAGATGTCCTATATGTCTTATATGTCCCATATGTTCCTAATGTCCCAGGCGTCCCAGATGTCCCATATGTCCCATATGTCCTTAAAGTCCTAGACGTCCCAGATGTCCCATATGTCCTTAATGTCCCAGACGTCCCAGCTGTCCCGTATGTCCATAACGTCCCAGACGTCCCAGATGTCCCATATGTCTCATATGTCCCATATGTCCCATATGTCCCATATGTCCCTAATGTCCCAGGCGTCCCAGATGTCCCATATGTCCCATATGTCCTTAAAGTCCCAGACGTCCCAGATGTCCCATATGTCCCTAATGTCCCAGGCGTCCTAGATGTTCCATATGTCCCTAACGTCCCAGACGTCCTAAATGTCCCATATGTCCTTAACGTCCCAGACGTCCCAGATGTCCCATATGTCTCATATGTCCCATATGTCCCTAGTGTCCCAGGCGTCCCAGATGTCCCATATGTCCCATATGTCCTTAAAGCCCCAGACGTCCCAGCTGTCCCGTATGTCCCTAACGTCCCAGACGTCCCAGATGTCCTAGATGTCCCATATGTCCCTAACGTCCTAGACGTCCTAGATGTCCTATATGTCCCTAACGTCCCAAACTTCCAAATGTCCCATATGTCCCTAATGTTCCAGACGTCCTAGATGTCCCATACGTTCTTAACGTCCCAGACCTCTCAGATGCCCCATATGTCCCTAACGTCCCAGACGTCCTAGATGTCCCATATGTCCCATATGTCCCTAATGTCCCAGGCGTCCCAGATGTCCCATATGTCCCATATGTCCTTAACGTCCCAGACGTCCCAGATGTCCCATATGTTCCTAAAGTCCCAGACGTCCCAGATGTCCCATATGTCCCTAATGTCCCAGGCGTCCTAGATGTTCTATATGTCCCTAACGTCCCAGACGTCCTAAATGTCCCATTTGGCTTTAACGTCCCAGACGTCCCAGCTGTCCCATATGTCCTTAACGTCCCAGACGTCCCAGATGTTCCACATGTCCCTAACGTCTCAGACGTCTCAAATGTCCCACATGTCCCATATGTCCCTAATGTCCCAGGCGTCCCACATGTCCCATATGTCCCTAATGTCTCAGGCGTCTTAAATGTTTTATATGTCCTTAACGTCCCAGATGTCCCAGACGTCCTAGATGTCCCATATGTCCTTAACCTCCCAGACGTCCCAGATGTCCCATTTGTCGCTAACGTCCCAGACGTCCCAGATGTCCCATATGTCCCATATGTCCCTAATGTCCCAAGCGTCCTAGATGTTTCATATGTCCCTAACGTCCCAGTCGTCCTAAATGTCCCATATGTCCCTAACGTCCCAGACGTCCCAGCTGGCCCGTATGTTCCTAACGTCCCAGACGTCCCAGACGTCCTAGATGTCCCATATGTCCCTAACGTGCCAGACGTCCCAGATGTCCCATATGTCCCATATGTCCCTAATGTCCCAGGCGTACTAAATGTCTCATATGTCCTTAACGTGCCAGACGTCCCAGACGTCCTAAATGTCCCATATGTCCCTAACGTCCCAGACGTCCCAGATGTTCCATATGTCCCATATGTCCCTAATGTCCCAGGCGTCCTAGATGTTCCATATGTCCCTAACGTCCCAGACGTCCTAAATGTCTCATATGTCCCTAACGGCCCAGACGTCCCAGCTGTCCCGTATGTCCTTAACGTCCTAGATGTCCCAGACGTCCTAGATGTCCCATATGTCCCTAACGTCCCAGACGTCCTAGACGTCCCATATGTTCTTAACGTCCCAGACGTCCCAGATGTACCATATGTCCCTAACGTCCCAGACGTCCCAGATGTCCCATATGTTCCATATGACCCTAATGTCCCAGGCGTCCTAAATGCTCCATATGTCCCTAACGTCCCAGACGTCCCAGACGTCCTAGATGTCCCATATGTCCCTAACGTCTCAGACGTCCCAGATGTCCCATATGACCTATATGTCCCTAATGTCCCAGACGTCCCAGATGTCCCATATGTCCCTAACGTCCCAGACGCCCCAGATGTCCCATATGTCCCTAACGTCCTAGACGTCCTAGATGTCCCATACGTCCTTAACGTCTCAGACGTCCCAGATGCCCCATATGTCCCTAACGTCTCAGACGTCCCAGATGTCCCATATGTCCCATATGTCCCTAATGTCCCAGGCGTTCCAGATGTCCCATATGTCCCATATGTCCCTAATGTTTCAGGCGTCCTAAATGTCCCATATGTTCTTAACGTCCCAGACGTCCCAGACGTCCTAGATGTCCCACATGTCCTTAACGTCCCAGACGTCCCAGATGTCCCATTGGTCCCTAACGTCCCAGACGTCCCAGATGATCCATATGTCCCATATGTCCCTAATGTCACAAGCGTCCTAGATGTCCCATATGCCCCTAACGTCCCAGACGTCCTAAAAGTCCCATATGGCCCTAACGTCTCAGACGTCCCAGATGTCCCATATGTCCCTAACGTCCCAGACGTCCCAGATGTCCCATATGACCTATATGTCCCTAATGTCCCAGACGTCCCAGATGTCCCATATGTCCCTAACGTCCCAGACGCCCCAGATGTTCCATATGTCCCTAACGTCCTAGACGTCCTAGATGTCCCATACGTCCTTAACGTCTCAGACGTCCCAGATGCCCCTTATGTCCCTAACGTCTCAGACGTCCCAGATGTCCCATATGTCCCATATGTCCCTAATGTCCCAGGCGTTCCAGATGTCCCATATGTCCCATATGTCCCTAATGTTTCAGGCGTCCTAAATGTCCCATATGTTCTTAACGTCCCAGACGTCCCAGACGTAGTAAATGTCCCACATGTCCTTAACGTCCCAGACGTCCCAGATGTCCCATTGGTCCCTAACGTCCCAGACGTCCCAGATGATCCATATGTCTCATATGTCCCTAATGTCACAAGCGTCCTAGATGTCCCATATGCCCCTAACGTCCCAGACGTCCTAAAAGTCCCATATGTCCTTAACGTCCCAGACGTGCCAGCTGTCCCGTATGTCCCTAACGTCCCAGATGTCCCAGACGTCCCATATGTCCCATATGTCCCTAATGTCCCAGGCGTCCCAGACGTCCCAGTTGTCCCATATGTCCCTAACGTCCCAGACGTCCCAACCGTCCCAGACGTCTTAGATGTCCCATATGTCCCTAACGTCGCAGACGTCCTAAATGTCCTATATGTCCCTAACGTCCCAGACGTCCCAGATGTCCCATATGTCCCATATGTCCCTAATGTCCCAGGCGTCCCAGTTGTTCCAGATGTCCCAGATGTCCCTACTGTCCCAGACGTCCCAGACGTCCCAGATGTCCTAGATGACCCATATGTCCCTAACGTCCCAGACGTCCTAGATGTCCTATATGTCCCTAACGTCCCAGACGTCTCAGCTGGCCCGTATGTTCCTAACGTCCCAGACGTCCCAGACGTCCTAGATGTCCCATATGTCCTTAACGTCGCAGACGTCTCAGATGTCCCATATGTCTTTAACGTCCCAGACCTCCCAGATGTCCCATATGTCCCATACGTCTCTAATGTCCCAGGCGTCCTAGATGTCCCATATGTCCCTAACGTACCAGACGTCCTAAATGTCCCATATGTCCCTAACGTCCCAGACGTCCCAGCTGCCCCGTATGTCCTTAACGTCCCAGATGTCCCAGACGTCCTAGATGTCCCATATGTCCCTAACGTCCCAGACGTCTTAGACGTCCCATATGTCCTTAACGTCCCAGACGTCCCAAATGTCCGATATGTCCCTAACGTCCCAGACGTCCCAGATGTCCCATATGTTTTATATGTCCCTAATGTCCCAGGCGTCCTATGTGTTCCATATGTCCCTAACGTCCCAGACGTCCTAAATCTCCCATATGTCCCTAACGTCCCAGACGTCCCAGACGTCCTAGATGTCCCATATGTCCCTAACGTCCCAGACGTCCCCGATGTCCCATATGTCCCATATGTCCCTAATGTCCCAGACGTCCCAGATGTCCCAGACGTCCTAGATGTCCCATATGTCCCTAACGTCCCAGACGTCCTAGACGTCGAATATGTCCTTAACATCCCAGACGTCCCAGATGTCCCATATGTCCCTAACGTCCCAGACGTCCCAGATGTCCCATATGTTTCATATGTCCCTAATGTCCCAGGCGTCCTAAGTGTTCCATATGTCCCTAACGTCCCAGACGTCCTAAATGTCCCACATGTCCCTATCGTCCCAGACGTCCCAGTTGTCCCGTATGTCCCTAACGTCACAGACGTCCCAGACGTCCTAGATGTCCCATATGTCCCTAACGTCCCAGACGTCCCAGATGTCCCATATGTCCCTAACGTCCCAGACGTCCCAGATGTCCCATATGTCCCATATGTACCTAATGTCCCAGACGTCCCAGATGTCCCATATGCCCCTAACGTCCCAGACGTCCCAGATGTCCCATCTGTCCCTAAGGTCCTAGACGTCCTAGATGTCCCATACGTCCTTAACGTCCCAGACGTCCCAGATGTCCCATATGTCCCATATGTCCCTAATGTCCCAGACGTCCCAGATGCCCCATATGTCCCTAACGTCCCAGACGTTCCAGATGTCCCATATGTACCATATGTCTTTAACGTCCCAGGCGTTCCAGATGTCCCATATGTGTCATATGTCCCTAATGTCTCAGGCGTCCTAAATGTCCCATATGTTCTTAACGTCCCAGACGTCCCAGACGTCCTAGATGTCCCACATGTCCTTAACGTCCCAGACGTCCCAGATGTCCCACATGTCTCTAACGTCCCAGACGTCCCAGATGTCCCATATGTCCCATATGTCCCTAATGTCCCATGCGTCCTAGATGTTCCATATGTCCCTAACGTCCCAGACGTCCCAAAAGTCCCATATGTCCTTAACGTCCCAGACGTCCCAGCTGTCCCGTATGTCCCTAACGTCCCAGACGTCCCAGACGTCCCATATGTCCCATATGTCCCTAATGTCCCAGGCGTCCCAGACGACCCAGATGTCCCATATGTCCCTAACGTCCCAGACGTCCCAGACGTCCCAGACGTCCCAGACGTCTTAGATGTCCCATATGTCCCTAACGTCCCAGACGTCCCAGACGTCCCAGACGTCTTAGATGTCCCATATGTCCCTAACGTCCCAGACGTCCTAGATGTCATATATGTCCCTAACGTCCCAGACGTCCCAGACGTCCCAGATGTCCTAGATTTCCCATATGTCCCTAACGTCCCAGACGTCCTAGATGTCCTATATGTCACTAACGTCCCAGACGTCCCAGATGTCCCATATGTCCCATATGTCCCTAATGTCCCATATGTCCCTAATGTCCCAGGCGTCCTAAATGTCCCATATGTCTTTAACGTCCCAGACGTTCTAGATGTAGCATATGTCCTTAACGTCCCAGACGTCCGAGATGTCCCATATGTCCCATATGTCCCTAATGTCCCAGGCGCACTAAATGTCCCAAATATCCTTAATGCCCCAAACGTCCTAGATGTCCTAGATGTCCCATGTGTCCTTAACGTCCCAGACGTCCCAGATGTCCCATATGTCCCTAACGTCCCAGACTTCCCAGATGCCCCATATGTCCCTAATGTCCCAGGCGTCCTAAATGTCCCATATGTCTTTAACGTCCCAGACGTTCTAGATGTAGCATATGTCCTTAACGTCCCAGACGTCCGAGATGTCCCATATGTCCCATATGTCCCTAATGTCCCAGGCGCACTAAATGTCCCAAATATCCTTAATGCCCCAAACGTCCTAGATGTCCTAGATGTCCCATGTGTCCCTAATGTTCCAGGCGTCCCAGATGTTCCATATATCCCATATGTCCCTAATGTCCCAGGCGTCCTAAATGTCCCATATGTCCTTAACGTCCTAGACGTCCCAGATGTCCCATATGTCCCTAACGTCCCAGACGTCCCAGATGTCCCATATGTCCTATATGTCCCTAACGTCCCAGACTTCCCAGATGCCCCATATGTCCTATATGTCCCTAATGTTCCAGGCGTCCCAGATGTTCCATATATCCCATATGTCCTTAATGTCCCAGGCGTCGTAAATGTCCCATATGTCCTTAAGGTCCCAGACGTCCCAGATGTCCCATATGTCCCTAAGGTCCTAGACGTCCTAGATGTCCCATACGTCCTTAACGTCCCAGACGTCCCAGATGCCCCATATGTCCCTAACGTCTCAGACGTCCCAGATGTCCCATATGTCCCATATGTCTTTAACGTCCCAGGCGTTCCAGATGTCCCATATGTGTCATATGTCCCTAATGTCTCAGGCGTCCTAAATGTCCCATATGTTCTTAACGTCCCAGACGTATCAGACGTCCTAGATGTCCCACATGTCCTTAACGTCCCAGACGTCCCAGATGTCCCACATGTCTCTAACGTCCCAGACGTCTTAGATGTCCCATATGTCCCTAACGTCCCAGACGTCCTAGATGTCCTATATGTCCCTAACGTCCCAGACGTCCCAGATGTCCCATATGTCCCTAATCTCCTAGGCGTCCCAGTTGTCCCAGATGTCCCATATGTCCCTAACGTCCCAGACGTCCCAGAAGTCCCAGATGTCCTAGATTTCCCATTTGTCCCTAACGTCCCAGACGTCCTAGATGTCCTATATGTCCCTAACGTTCCAGACGTCCCAGATATCCCGTATGTCCCATAGGTCCCTAATGTCCCATATGTCCCATATGTCCCTAATGTCCCAGGCGTCCTAAATGTCCCATATGTCTTTAACGTCCCAGACGTTCTAGATGTAGCATATGTCCTTAACGTCCCAGACGTCCGAGATGTCCCATATGTCCCATATGTCCCTAATGTCCCAGGCGCACTAAATGTTCCAAATATCCTTAATGCCCCAAACGTCCTAGATGTCCTAGATGTCCCATGTGTCCTTAACGTCCCAGACGTCCCAGACGTCCCATATGTCCCTAACGTCCCAGACTTTCCAGATGCCCCATATGTCCTATATGTCCCTAATGTTCCAGGCGTCCCAGATGTTCCATATATCCCATATGTCCCTAATGTCCCAGGCGTCCTAAATGTCCCATATGTCCTTAACGTCCTAGACGTCCCAGATGTCCCATATGTCCATAACGTCCCAGACGTCCCAGATGTCCCATATGTCCTATATGTCCCTAATGTCCCAGGCGTCCTAGATGTTCCATATGTCCCTAACGTCCCAAACGTCCTAAATGTTACATATGTCCCTAACGTCCCAGACGTCCCAGTTATCCCGTAAGTCCCTAACGTCCCAGACGTCCCAGACGTCTTAGATGTCCCATATGTCCCTAACGTCCCAGATCGTCCTAGATGTCCCGTATGTCCGTAACGTCCCAGACGTCTCAGATGTCCCATATGTCCCATATGTCCCTAAGGTCCCAGGCGTCCTAAATGTCCCATATGTCCTTAACGTCCCAGACGTCCCAGACGTCTTAGAAGTCCCATATGTCCTTAACGTCCCAGACGTCCCAGATGTCTCATATGTCCCTAACGTCTCAGACGTCCCAGATGTCCCATATGTCCTATATGTCCCTAATGTCCCAGGCGGCTTAGATGTCCCATATGTCTTATATGTCCCTAATGTCCCAGGCGTCCTAAATTCCCATATGTCCTTAACATCCTAGATATCGCGGATGTCCCATATGTCCCATATGTCCCTAATGTCCCAGACGTCCTAGATGTCCTATATGTCCCTAACGTCCCAGACGTCCCAGACGTCCTAGATGTCCCATATGTCCCTAACGTCCCAGACGTCCTAGATGTCCTATATGTCCCTAACGTCCCAGACGTCCCAGACGTCCTAGATGTCCCATATGTCCCTAACGTCCCAGACGTCCTAGATGTCCTATATGTCCCTAACGTCCCAGACGTCCCAGACGTCCTAGATGTCCCATATGTCCTTAACGTCCCAGACGTCTCAGATGTCCCATATGTAACGTCCCAGACGTCCCAGATGTCCTATATGTCCTTAACGTCCCAGACGTCCCAGACGTCCCAGATGTCCCATATGTAATTAACGTCCTAGACGTCCCAGATGTCTCATATGTCCCTAACGTCACAGACGTCCTAGATGTCCCATATGTCCTTAACGTCCCAGACGTCCCAGCCGTCCTGGATGTCCCATATGTCCTTAACGTCCCAGACGTCCCAGGAGTCCCACATGTCCCTAACGTCCCAACGTCCCAGATGTTTCATATGTCCCATATGTCCCTAATGTCCCAGACGTCCCAGATGTACCATATGTCCCTAACGTCCCAGACGCCCCAGATGTCCCATATGTCCCTAACGTCCTAGACGTCCTAGATGTCCCATACGTCCTTAACGTCTCAGACGTCCCAGATGCCCCATATGTCCCTAACGTCTCAGACGTCCCAGATGTCCCATATGTCCCATATGTCCCTAATGTCCCAGGCGTTCCAGATGTCCCATATGTCCCATATGTCCCGTATGTTTCAGGCGTCCTAAATGTCCCATATGTTCTTAACGTCCCAGACGTCCCAGACGTCCTAGATGTCCCACATGTCCTTAACGTCCCAGACGTCCCAGATGTCCCATTGGTCCCTAACGTCCCAGACGTCCCAGATGATCCATATGTCCCATATGTCCCTAATGTCACAAGCGTCCTAGATGTCCCATATGCCCCTAACGTCCCAGACGTCCTAAAAGTCCCATATGTCCTTAACGTCCCAGACGTGCCAGCTGTCCCGTATATCCCTAACGTCCCAGATGTCCCAGACGTCCCATATGTCCCATATGTCCCTAATGTCCCAGGCGTCCCAGACGTCCCAGTTGTCCCATATGTCCCTAACGTCCCAGACGTCCCAACCGTCCCAGACGTCTTAGATGTCCCATATGTCCCTAACGTCGCAGACGTCCTAGATGTCCTATATGTCCCTAACGTCCCAGACGTCCCAGATGTCCCATATGTCCCATATGTCCCTAATGTCCCAGGCGTCCCAGTTGTTCCAGATGTCCCAGATGTCCCTACTGTCCCAGACGTCCCAGACGTCCCAGATGTCCTAGATGTCCCATATGTCCCTAACGTCCCAGACGTCCTAGATGTCCTATATGTCCCTAACGTCCCAGACGTCTCAGCTGGCCCGTATGTTCCTAACGTCCCAGACGTCCCAGACGTCCTAGATGTCCCATATGTCCTTAACGTCGCAGACGTCTCAGATGTCCCATATGTCCCTAACGTCCCAGACCTCCCAGATGTCCCATATGTCCCATACGTCTCTAATGTCCCAGGCGTCCTAGATGTCCCATATGTCCCTAACGTACCAGACGTCCTAAATGTCCCATATGTCCCTAACGTCCCAGACGTCCCAGCTGTCCCGTATGTCCTTAACGTCCCAGATGTCCCAGACGTCCTAGATGTCCCATATGTCCCTAACGTCCCAGACGTCCTAGACGTCCCATATGTCCTTAACGTCCCAGACGTCCCAGATGTCCGATATGTCCCTAACGTCCCAGATGTCCCATATGTTTCATATGTCCCTAATGTCCCAGGCGTCCTATGTGTTCCATATGTCCCTAACGTCCCAGACGTCCTAAATGTCCCATATGTCCCTAACGTCCCAGACGTCCCAGTTGTCCCGTATGTCCCTAACGTCCCAGACGTCCCAGACGTCCTAGATGTCCCATATGTCCCTAACGTCCCAGACGTCCCAGATGTCCCATATGTCCCATATGTCCCTAATGTCCCAGACGTCCCAGATGTCCCAGACGTCCTAGATGTCCCATATGTCCCTAACGTCCCAGACGTCCTAGACGTCGAATATGTCCTTAACGTCCCAGACGTCCCAGATGTCCCATATGTCCCTAACGTCCCAGACGTCCCAGATGTCCCATATGTTTCACATGTCCCTAATGTCCCAGGCGTCCTAAGTGTTCCATATGTCCCTAACGTCCCAGACGTCCTAAATGTCCCACATGTCCCTATCGTCCCAGACGTCCCAGTTGTCCCGTATGTCCCTAACGTCACAGACGTCCCAGACGTCCTAGATGTCCCATATGTCCCTAACGTCCCAGACGTCCCAGATGTCCCATATGTCCCTAACGTCCCAGACGTCCCAGATGTCCCATATGTCCCATATGTCCCTAATGTCCCAGACGTCCCAGATGTCCCATATGCCCCTAACGTCCCAGACGTCCCAGATGTCCCATCTGTCCCTAAGGTCCTAGAAATCCTAGATGTCCCATACGTCCTTAACGTCCCAGACGTCTCAGATGTCCCATATGTCCCATATGTCCCTAATGTCCCAGACGTCCCAGATGCCCCATATGTCCCTAACGTCCCAGACGTTCCAGATGTCCCATATGTACCATATGTCTTTAACGTCCCAGGCGTCCTAAATGTCCCATATGTTCTTAACGTCCCAGACGTCCCAGACGTCCTAGATGTCCCACATGTCCTTAACGTCCCAGACGTCCCAGATGTCCCACATGTCTCTAACGTCCCAGACGTCCCAGATGTCCCATATGTCCCATATGTCCCTAATGTCCCATGCGTCCTAGATGTTCCATATGTCCCTAACGTCCCAGACGTCCCAAAAGTCCCATATGTCCTTAACGTCCCAGACGTCCCAGCTGTCCCGTATGTTCCTAACGTCCCAGACGTCCCAGACGTCCCATATGTCCCATATGTCCCTAATGTCCCAGGCGTCCCAGACGACCCAGATGTCCCATATGTCCCTAACGTCCCAGACGTCCCAGACGTCCCAGACGTCTTAGATGTCCCATATGTCCCTAACGTCCCAGACGTCCCAGACGTCCCAGACGTCTTAGATGTCCCATATGTCCCTAACGTCCCAGACGTCCTAGATGTCATATATGTCCCTAACGTCCCAGACGTCCCAGACGTCCCAGATGTCCTAGATTTCCCATATGTCCCTAACGTCCCAGACGTCCTAGATGTCCTATATGTCCCTAACGTCCCAGACGTCCCAGATGTCCCATATGTCCCATAGGTCCCTAATGTCCCATATGTCCCTAATGTCCCAGGCGTCCTAAATGTCCCATATGTCTTTAACGTCCCAGACGTTCTAGATGTAGCATATGTCCTTAACCTCCCAGACGTCCGAGATGTCCCATATGTCCCTAACGTCCCAGACGTCCTAGACGTCCCATATGTTCTTAACGTCCCAGACGTCCCAGATGTACCATATGTCCCTAACGTCCCAGACTTCCCAGATGCCCCATATGTCCTATATGTCCCTAATGTTCCAGGCGTCCCAGATGTTCCATATATCCCATATGTCCCTAATGTCCCAGGCGCACTAAATGTCCCAAATATCCTTAATGCCCCAAACGTCCTAGATGTCCTAGATGTCCCATGTGTCCTTAACGTCCCAGACGTCCCAGATGTCCCATATGTCCCTAACGTCCCAGACTTCCCAGATGCCCCATATGTCCTATATGTCCCTAATGTTCCAGGCGTCCCAGATGTTCCATATATCCCATATGTCCCTAATGTCCCAGGCGTCCTAAATGTCCCATATGTCCTTAACGTCCTAGACGTCCCAGATGTCCCATATGTCCCTAACGTCCCAGACGTCCCAGATGTCCCATATGTCCTATATGTCCCTAACGTCCCAGACTTCCCAGATGCCCCATATGTCCTATATGTCCCTAATGTTCCAGGCGTCCCAGATGTTCCATATATCCCATATGTCCCTAATGTCCCAGGCGTCGTAAATGTCCCATATGTCCTTAAGGTCCTAGACGTCCCAGATGTCCCATATGCCCCTAACGTCCCAGAAGTCCCAGATGTCCCATATGTCCCTAAAGTCCTAGACGTCCTAGATGTCCCATACGTCCTTAACGTCCCAGACGTCCCAGATGCCCCATATGTCCCTAACGTCTCAGACGTCCCAGATGTCCCATATGTCCCATATGTCTTTAACGTCCCAGGCGTTCCAGATGTCCCATATGTGTCATATGTCCCTAATGTCTCAGGCGTCCTAAATGTCCCATATGTTCTTAACGTCCCAGACGTATCAGACGTCCTAGATGTCCCACATGTCCTTAACGTCCCAGACGTCCCAGATGTCCCACATGTCTCTAACGTCCCAGACGTCTTAGATGTCCCATATGTCCCTAACGTCCCAGACGTCCTAGATGTCCTATATGTCCCTAACGTCCCAGACGTCCCAGATGTCCCATATGTCCCTAATCTCCTAGGCGTCCCAGTTGTCCCAGATGTCCCATATGTCCCTAACGTCCCAGACGTCCCAGACGTTCCAGATGTCCTAGATTTCCCATATGTCCCTAACGTCCCAGACGTCCTAGATGTCCTATATGTCCCTAACGTTCCAGACGTCCCAGATGTCCCGTATGTCCCATATGTCCCTAATGTCCCATATGTCCCATATGTCCCTAATGTCCCAGGCGTCCTAAATGTCCCATATGTCTTTAACGTCCCAGACGTTCTAGATGTAGCATATGTCCTTAACGTCCCAGACGTCCGAGATGTCCCATATGTCCCATATGTCCCTAATGTCCCAGGCGCACTAAATGTTCCAAATATCCTTAATGCCCCAAACGTCCTAGATGTCCTAGATGTCCCATGTGTCCTTAACGTCCCAGACGTCCCAGACGTCCCATATGTCCCTAACGTCCCAGACTTTCCAGATGCCCCATATGTCCTATATGTCCCTAATGTTCCAGGCGTCCCAGATGTTCCATATATCCCATATGTCCCTAATGTCCCAGGCGTCCTAAATGTCCCATATGTCCTTAACGTCCTAGACGTCCCAGATGTCCCATATGTCCCTAACGTCCCAGACGTCCCAGATGTCCCATATGTCCTATATGTCCCTAATGTCCCAGGCGTCCTAGATGTTCCATATGTCCCTAACGTCCCAAACGTCCTAAATGTTACATATGTCCCTAACGTCCCAGACGTCCCAGTTATCCCGTAAGTCCCTAACGTCCCAGACGTCCCAGACGTCTTAGATGTCCTATATGTCCCTAACGTCCCAGATCGTCCTAGATGTCCCGTATGTCCGTAACGTCCCAGACGTCTCAGATGTCCCATATGTCCCATATGTCCCTAAGGTCCCAGGCGTCCTAAATGTCCCATATGTCCTTAACGTCCCAGACGTCCCAGACGTCCTAGAAGTCCCATATGTCCTTAACGTCCCAGACGTCCCAGATGTCCCACATGTCCCTAACGTCCCAGACGTCCCAGATGTCCCATATGTCTTATATGTCCCTAATGTCCCAGGCGTCCTAAATGTCCCATATGTCCTTAACATCCTAGATATCCCGGATGTCCCATATGTCCCATATGTCCCTAATGTCCCAGACGTCTTAGATGTCCTATATGTCCCTAACGTCCCAGACGTCCCAGACGTCCTAGATGTCCCATATGTCCCTAACGTCCCAGACGTCCTAGATGTCCTATATGTCCCTAAGGTCCCAGACGTCCCAGACGTCCTAGATGTCCCATATGTCCCTAACGTCCCAGACGTCCTAGATGTCCTATATGTCCCTAACGTCCCAGACGTCCCAGACGTCCTAGATGTCCCATATGTACTTAACGTCCCAGACGTCTCAGATGTCCCATATGTAACGTCCCAGACGTCCCAGATGTCCTATATGTCCTTAACGTCCCAGACGTCCCAGACGTCCCAGATGTCCCATATGTACTTAACGTCCTAGACGTCCCAGATGTCTCATATGTCCCTAACGTCACAGACGTCCTAGATGTCCCATATGTCCTTAACGTCCCAGACGTCCCAGCCGTCCTAGATGTCCCATATGTCCTTAAGGTCCCAGACGTCCCAGGAGTCCCACATGTCCCTAACGTCCCAACGTCCCAGATGTTTCATATGTCCCATATGTCCCTAATGTCTCAGGCGTCCCAAATGTCCCATATGTCCCTTATGTCCCTAATGTCCCATTCGTCCAAAAATGTACGATATGTCCTTAACGTCCCAGACGTCCCAGACGTCCCAGATGTCCCATATGTCCTTAACGTCCCAGACGTCACAGATGTAACATATGTCCCATATGTCTCTAATGTCCCAGGCCTCCTAGATGTTCCATATGTCCCTAACGTCCAAGACGTCCTAAATGTCCCATATGTCCCTAACGTTCCAGACGTCTCAGCTGTCCCGTATGTCCCTAACGTTCCGGACGTCCCAGACGTCCTAGTGTCCCATATGTCTCTAGCGTCCAGACGTCCCAGACGTCCCATCTGTCCTTAATGTCCCAGGCGTCCCAGATGTCCCATCTGTCCTTAATGTCCCAGGCGTCCCAGATGTCCCATATGTCCTTAATGACCCAGGCGTCCTAAGTGTCCCATATGTCCTTAACTTCCCAGACGTCCCAGACGTTCCAGATGTCCCATATGTCCCTAACGTCCCAGACGTCCCAGATGTCCCATATGTCTAATATGTCCCTAACGTCCCGGGCGTCTTAAATGTCCCATATGTCCTTAACGTCCCAGACGTCCCAGATGTCCCATATGTCCCTAACGTCCCAGACGTCCCAGATGCCCCATATGTCCCATATGTCCCTAACGTCCCAGGCGTCCTAAATGTCCCATATGTCCTTAACGTCCCAGACGTCCCAGATGTCCCATCTGTCCTTAATGTCCCAGGCGTCCCAGATGCCCCATATGTCCCATATGTCCTTAATGACCCAGGCGTGCTAAGTGTCCCATATGTCCTTAACTTCCCAGACGTCCTAGATGTCCCATATGTCCCTAAAGTCCCAGACGTTTCAGACGTCCTAGATGTCCCATATGTCCCTAACGTCCCAGATCGTCCTAGATGTCCCATATGTCCGTAACGTCCCAGACGTCTCAGATGTCCCATATGTCCCATATGTCCCTAAGGTCCCATTCGTCCTAAATGTCCCGTATGTCCTTAACGCCCCAGACGTCCCAGACGTCCTAGATGTCCCATATGTCCTTAACGTCCCAGACGTCCCAGATGTCCCATATGTCCCTAACGTCCCAGACGTTCCAGATGTCCCATATGTCCTATATGTCCCTAATGTCCCAGGCGTCCCAGATGTCCCATATGTCTTATATGTCCCTAATGTCCCAGGCGTGCTAAATGTCCCATATGTCCTTAACGTCCCAGACGTCCCAGAGGTCCTAGATGTTCCATATGTCCTTAACATCCTAGATATCCCGGATGTCCCATATGTCCCTAACGTCCCAGAAGTCCCAGATGTCCCATATGTCCCATATGTCCCTAATGTCTCAGGCGTCCTAGATGTTCCATATGTCCCTAACGTCCCAGACGTCCTAGATGTCCCATATGTCTTTAACGTCCTAGATATCCCGGTTGTCCCATATATCCCTAACGTCCCAGACGTCCCAGATGTCCCATATGTCCCATACGTCCCTAACTTCCCAGATCGTCCTAGATGTCCCATATGTCCGTAACGTCCCAGACGTCCCATATGCCCCATATGTCCCTAACGTCCCAACGTCCCAGATGTTTCATATGTCCCATATGTCCCTAATGTCTCAAGCGTCCCAGATGTCCCATATGTCCCATATGTCCCTAATGTCCCATTCGTCCAGAGTGTACCATATGTCCTTAACGTCCCAGACGTCCCAGACGTCCTAGATGTCCCATATGTCCTTAACGTCCCAGACGTCCCAGATGTCTCATATGACCATAACGTCCCAGACGTCCCAGATGTCCCATATGTGCCTAACGTCCAACACGTCTTAAATGTCCCATATGTCACTAACGTTCGAGACGTCCCAGCTGTCCCGTATGTCCCTAACGTCCCGGACGTCCCAGACGTCCTAGATGTCCCATATGTCCCTAACGTCTTAGACGTCCTAGATGTCCTATATGTCCCTAACGTCCCAGACGTCCCAGACGTACCATCTGTAATTAATGTCTCAGGCGTCCCAGATGTCCCATCTGTCCTTAATGTCCCAGACGTCCCAGCTGTCCCATATGTCCCATATGTCCTTAATGACCCAGGCGTCCTAAGTGTCCCATATGTCCTTAACTTTCCAGACGTCCCAGACGTAATAGATGTCCCATATGTCCTTAACGTCCCAGACGTCCCAGATGTCCCATATGTCCCTAACGTCCCAGACGTCCCAGATGTCCCATATGTCCCATATGTCCCTAACGTCCCAGGCGTCCTAAAAGTTTCATATGTCCTTAACGTCCCAGACGTCCCAGATGTCCCATATGTCCCTAAGGTCCCAGACGTCCCAGATGTCACATATGTCCCATATATCCCTAACGTCCCAGGTGTCCTAAATTTCCCATATGTTCTTAACGTCCCAGACGTCCCAGATGTCCCATCTGTCCCATATGTCCTTAACTTTCCAGACGTCCCAGACGTCCTAGATGTCCCATATGTCCTTAACGTCCCAGACGTCCCAGATGTCCCATATGTCCCTAACGTCCCAGACGTCCCAGATGTCCCATATGTCCCATATGTCCTTAACGTCCCAGGCGTCCTAAATGTCCCATATGTCCTTAACGTCCCAGACGTCCCAGTTGTCCCAAATGTCCCTAACGTCTTA
The DNA here is from genome assembly GCA_940337035.1 of Agriotes lineatus. Classification (NCBI taxonomy): domain Eukaryota; kingdom Metazoa; phylum Arthropoda; class Insecta; order Coleoptera; family Elateridae; genus Agriotes; species Agriotes lineatus. The sequence continues at coordinate 68,132 of CALNHX010004189.1, read as the reverse complement.
GACGTCCCAGATGTTCCATATGTCCCTAACGTCCCAGACGTCCTAATTGTCCCATATTTCCCTAACGTCTCAGACGTCCCAACTGTCCCTAACGTCCCAGACGTCTCAGACGTCCTAGATGTCCCATATGTCCTTAGCGTCCCAGACGTCCCAGATGTCCCATATGTCCCATATGTCCCTAATGTCCCAGGCGTCCTATATGTCCCATATGTCCCTAACGTCCCAGACGTCCCAGACGTCCTAGATGTCCCATATGTCCTTAACGTCCCTAACGTCCCAGATGTCTCATATGTTCCTAACGTTCCAGACGTCAGAAATGTCCCATATGTCCCATATGTCGCTAATGTCCCAGGCGTCCCAGATGTCCCATATGTCCCATATGTCCGTAATATCCCAGGCCTCCTAAATGTCCCATATGTCTTTAACGTCCCAGACGGTTTAGATGTCCCATATGTCCTTAACGTCCCAGACGTCCCAGATGTCCCATATGTCCCTAACGCCCCAGACGTCTCAGATGTCCCATATGTCCCATAGGTCCCTAACGTCCCAGATGTCCTAAATGTCCTATATGTCCCTAACGTCCAAGACGTCCTAGCTGTCCCGTATGTCCCTAACGTCCCAGACGTCTCAGACGTCTTAGATGTCCTATATGCTTTTAACGTCCCAGACGTCCTAGATAGCTTATATGTCCCTAACGTCCCAGACGTCCCAGACGTCCCAGATGTCCCATATGTCCCATATGTCCTTAGTGTCCCAGGCGTCCCAGATGTCCCATATGTCCCTAACGTCCCAGACGTTCTAAATGTCCCATATATTCCTAACGTCCCAGACGTCCTAACTGTCCCGTATGTCCCTAACCTCCCAGACGTCCCAGACGTCCTAGATGTCCCATATGTCCTTAACGTCCCAAACGTCCCAGATGTCCCATATGTCCTTAACGTCCCAGACGACCCAGATGTCCCATATGTCCCATATGTCCCTAATGTCCCAGGCGTCCTAAATGTCCCACATGTCTTTAACGTCCCAGACATCCCAGACGTCCTAGATGTCCCATATGTCCTTAACGTCCCAGACGTCCCAGATGTCTCATATGACCATAACGTCCCAGACGTCCTAGATGTCCCATATGTCCTTAACGTCCCAGACGTCCCAGTCGTCCTAGATGTCCCATATGTCCTTAACGTCCCAGACGTCCCAGATGTCCCATATGTCCCTAACGTCCCAACGTCCCAGATGTTTCATATGTCCCATATGTCCCTAATGTCTCAGGCGTCCCAGATGTCCCATATGTCCCATATGTCCCTAATGTCCCATTCGTCCTAAATGTACCATATGTCCTTAACGTCCCAGACGTCCTAAATGTCCCATATGTTCTCAACGTCCCAGACGTCCCAGATGTCTCATATGACCATAACGTCCCAGATGTCCCAGATGTCCCATATGTCCCATATGTCCCTAATGTCCCAGGCCTCCTAGATGTTCCATATTTCCCTAACGTCCAAGACGTCCTAAATGTGCCATATGTCCCAAACGTTCCAGACGTCTCAGCTGTCCCTTATGTCCCTAACATCCCGGACGTCCCAGACGTCCTAGTGTCCCATATGTCCCTAACGTCTTAGACGTCCTAGATGTCCTATATGTTTCTAGCGTCCCAGACGTCCCAGACGTCCCATCTGTCCCTAATGTCCCAGGCGTCCCAGATGTCCCATCTGTCCTTAATGTCCCAGGCGTCCCAGATGTCCTATATGTCCTTAATGACCCAGGCGTCCTAAGTGTCCCATATGTCCTTAACTTCCCAGACGTCCCAGACGTCCTAGATGTCCCATTTGTCCTTAACGTCCCAGACGTCCCAGATGTCCCATATGTCCGTAACGTCCCAGACGTCCCAGATGTCCCATATGTCTAATATGTTCCTAACGTCCCAGGCGTCCTAAATGTCCGATATGTCCTTAACGTCGCAGACGTCCCAGATGTCCCATATGTCCCTAACGTCCCAGACGTCCCAGATGTCCCATATGTCCCATATGTCCCTAACGTCCCAGGCGTCCTAAATGTCCCATATGTCCTTAACGTCCCAGACGTCCCAGATGTCCCATCTGTCCTTAATGTCCCAGGCTTCCCAAATGCCCCAAATGTCCCATATGTCCTTAATGACCCAGGCGTCCTAAGTGTCCCATATGTCTTTAACTTCCCAGACGTCCCAGACGGCCTAGATGTCCCATGTGTCCCTAACGTCCCAGACGTCCCAGACGTCCTAGATGTCCCATATGTCCCTAACGTCCCAGGTCGTCCTAGATGTTTCATATGTCCGTAACGTCCCAGACGTCTCAGATGTCCCATATGTCCCATATGTCCCTAAGGCCACAGGCGTCCTAAATGTCCCATATGTCCTTAACGTAACAGACGTCCCAGACGTAATAGATGTCCCATATGTCCTTAACGTCCCAGACGTCCCAAATGTCCCATATGTCCCTAACGTCCCAGACGTCTCAAATGTCCCATATGTCCTATATGTCCCTAATGTCCCAGGCGTCCCAGATGTCCCATATGTCTTATATGTCCCTAATGTCCCAGGCGTCCTAATGTCCCATATGTCCTTAACGTCCCAGACGTCCCAGAGGTCCTAGATGTCACATATGTACTTAACATCCTAGATATCCCGGATGTCCCATATGTCCCTAACGTCCCAGACGTCCCTGATGTCCCATATGTCCCATATGTCCCTAATGTCCCAGGCGTCCTAGATGTTCCATATGTCCCTAACGTCCCAGACGACCTAGATGTCCCATATGTCCTTAACGTCCTAGATATCCCTGATGTCCCATATGTCCCTAACGTCCCAGACGTCCCAGATGTCCCATATGTCCCATACGTCACTAACGTCCCAGATCGTCCTAGATGTCCCATATGTCCGTAACGTCCCAGACGTCTCAGATGTCCCATATGTCCCATATGTCCCTAAGGTCCCAGGCGTCCTAAATGTCCCATATGTCCTTAACGTCCCAGACGTCCCAGACGTCCTAGATGTCCCATATGCCCTTAACGTCCCAGACGTCCCAGATGTCCCATATGTCCCTAACGTCCCAGACGTCTCAGATGTCCCATATGTCCTATATGTCCCTAATGTCCCAGGCGTCCCAGATGTCCCATATGTCTTATATGTCCCTAACGTCCCAGGCGTCCTAAATGTCCCATATGTCCTTAACGTCCCAGACGTCCCAGACGTCCTAGATGTCCCATATGTCCTTAGAGTCCTAGATATCCCGGATGTCCCATATGTCCCTAACGTCCCAGACGTCCCAGATGTCCCATATGTCCCATATGTCCCTAATGTCCCAGACGTCCCAGCTGTCCCGTATGACCCTAACGTCCCAGACGTCCTAGACGTCCTAGTTGTCCCATATGTCTTTAACGTCCCAGACGTCCTAGATGTCCTATATGTCCCTAACGTTCCAGACGTCCCAGAAGTCCCAGATGTCCCATATGTCCTTAACGTCCCAGACTTCTCAGATGTCCCATATGTCTCTAACGTCCCAGACGTCCCAGATGTCCTATATGTCCATAAAGTCCCAGACGTCCCAGACGTCCTAGATGTCCCATATGTCCTTAACGTCCTAGACGTCCCAGATGGCTCATATGGCCCTAACGTCCCAGACGTCCTTGATGTCCCATATGTCCTTAACGTCCCAGACGTCCCAGCCGTCCTAGATGTCCCATATGTCCTTAACGTCCCAGACGTCCCATATGCCCCATATGTCCCTAACGTCCCAACATCCCAGATGTTTCATATGTCCCATATGTCCCTAATGTCTCAGGCGTCCCAGATGTCCCATATGTCCCATATGTCCCTAATGTCCCAGTCGTCCAGAGTGTACCATATGTCCTTAACGTCCCAGACGTCCCAGACGTCCTAGATGTCCCATATGTCCTTAACGTCCCAGACGTCCCAGATGTTCCATATGTCCCTAACGTCCCAGACGTCCTAATTGTCCCATATTTCCCTAACGTCTCAGACGTCCCAACTGTCCCGTATGTCCCTAACGTCCCAGACGTCTCAGACGTCCTAGATGTCCCATATGTCCTTACCGTCCCAGACGTCCCAGATGTCCCATATGTCCCATATGTCCCTAATGTCCCAGGCGTCCTATATGTCCCATATGTCCCTAACGTCCCAGACGTCCCAGACGTCCTAGATGTCCCATATGTCCTTAACGTCCCTAACGTCCCAGATGTCTCATATGTTCCTAACGTTCCAGACGTCAGAAATGTCCCATATGTCCCATATGTCGCTAATGTCCCAGGCGTCCCAGATGTCCCATATGTCCCATATGTCCGTAATATCCCAGGCCTCCTAAATGTCCCATATGTCTTTAACGTCCCAGACGGTTTAGATGTCCCATATGTCCTTAACGTCCCAGACGTCCCAGATGTCCCATATGTCCCTAACGCCCCAGACGTCTCAGATGTCCCATATGTCCCATAGGTCCCTAACGTCCCAGATGTCCTAAATGTCTTATATGTCCCTAACGTCCAAGACGTCCTAGCTGTCCCGTATGTCCCTAACGTCCCAGACGTCTCAGACGTCTTAGATGTCCTATATGCTTTTAACGTCCCAGACGTCCTAGATAGCTTATATGTCCCTAACGTCCCAGACGTCCCAGACGTCCCAGATGTCCCATATGTCCCATATGTCCTTAGTGTCCCAGGCGTCCCAGATGTCCCATATGTCCCTAACGTCCCAGACGTTCTAAATGTCCCATATGTTCCTAACGTCCCAGACGTCCTAACTGTCCCGTATGTCCCTAACGTCCCAGACGTCCCAGACGTCCTAGATGTCCCATATGTCCTTAACGTCCCAAACGTCCCAGATGTCCCATATGTCCTTAACGTCCCAGACGACCCAGATGTCCCATATGTCCCATATGTCCCTAATGTCCCAGGCGTCCTAAATGTCCCACATGTCTTTAACGTCCCAGACGTCCCAGACGTCCTAGATGTCCCATATGTCCTTAACGTCCCAGACGTCCCAGATGTCTCATATGACCATAACGTCCCAGACGTCCTAGATGTCCCATATGTCCTTAACGTCCCAGACGTCCCAGTCGTCCTAGATGTCCCATATGTCCTTAACGTCCCAGACGTCCCAGATGTCCCATATGTCCCTAACGTCCCAACGTCCCAGATGTTTCATATGTCCCATATGTCCCTAATGTCTCAGGCGTCCCAGATGTCCCATATGTCCCATATGTCCCTAATGTCATATTCGTCCTAAATGTACCATATGTCCTTAACGTCCCAGACGTCCTAAATGTCCCATATGTTCTCAACGTCCCAGACGTCCCAGATGTCTCATATGACCATAACGTCCCAGATGTCCCAGATGTCCCATATGTCCCATATGTCCCTAATGTCCCAGGCCTCCTAGATGTTCCATATTTCCCTAACGTCCAAGACGTCCTAAATGTGCCATATGTCCCTAACGTTCCAGACGTCCCAGAAGTCCCAGATGTCCCATATGTCCTTAACGTCCCAGACTTCTCAGATGTCCCATATGTCTCTAACATCCCGGACGTCCCAGACGTCCTAGTGTCCCATATGTCCCTAACGTCTTAGACGTCCTAGATGTCCTATATGTTTCTAGCGTCCCAGACGTCCCAGACGTCCCATCTGTCCCTAATGTCCCAGGCGTCCCAGATGTCCCATCTGTCCTTAATGTCCCAGGCGTCCCAGATGTCCTATATGTCCTTAATGACCCAGGCGTCCTAAGTGTCCCATATGTCCTTAACTTCCCAGACGTCCCAGACGTCCTAGATGTCCCATTTGTCCTTAACGTCCCAGACGTCCCAGATGGCCCATATGTCCCTAACGTCCCAGACGTCCCAGATGTCCCATATGTCCCTAACGTACTAGACGTCCTAGATGTCCCATACGTCCTTTACGTCCCAGACGTCCCAGATGCCTTATATGTCCCTAACGTCCCAGAGGTCGCAGATGTTTCATATGTCCCATATGTCCCTAATGTCCCAGGCGTCCCAGATGTCCCATATGTCCCATATGTCCCTAATGTCCCAGGCGTCCTAAATGTCCCATACGTCCTTAACGTCCCAGACGTCCCAGACGTCCTAGATGTCCCATATGTCCTTAACGTCCTAGACATCCCGAATGTCCCATATGTCCCATATGTCCCTAACGTACTAGACGTCCTAGATGTCCCATACGTCCTTAACGTCCCAGACGTCCCAGATGCCCCATATGTCCCTAACGTCCCAGAGGTCCCAGATGTCCCATATGTCCCATATGTCCCTAATGTCCCAGGCGTCCCAGATGTCCCATATGTCCCATATGTCCCTAACGTACTAGACGTCCTAGATGTCCCATACGTCCTTAACGTCCCAGACGTCCCAGATGCCCCATATGTCCCTAACGTCCCAGAGGTCCCAGATGTCCCATATGTCCCATATGTCCCTAATGTCCCAATCGTCCCAGATGTCCCATATGTCCCATATGTCCCTAATGTCCCAGGCGTCCTAAATGTCCCATACGTCCTTAACGTCCCAGACGTCCCAGACGTCCTAGATGTCCCATATGTCCTTAACGTCCCAGACGTCCCAGACGTCCCAGATGTCCCATATGTTCCTAACGTACTAGACGTCCTAGATGTCCTATACGTCCTTAACGTCCCAGACGTCCCAGATGCCCCATATGTCCCTAACGTCCCAGAGGTCCCAGATGTCCCATATGTCCCATATGTCCCTAATGTCCCAGGCGTCCCAGATGTCCCATATGTCCCACATGTCCCTAATGTCCCAGGCGTCCTAAATGTCCCATACGTCCTTAACGTCCCAGACGTCCCAGACGTCCCAGATGTCCCATATGTCCCATATATCTCTAATGTCCCAGGCGTCCTAGATGTCCCATATGTTCCATATGTCCCTAATGTCCCAGACGTCCTAAATGTCCCATATGTCCTTAACGTCCTAGACGTCCCAGACGTCCTAGATGTCCCATATGTCCTTAACCTCCCAGACGCTTCAGATGTCCCATATGTCCCATATGTCCCTAATGTCCCAGGAGTCCTAAATGTCCCATATGTCCCATATGTCCCTAATGTCCCAGACGTCCTAAATGTCCCATATGTCCTTAACGTCCTAGACGTCCCAGACGTCCTAGATGTCCCATATGTCCTTAACGTCCCAGACGTCCCAGATGTCCCATATGTCTTTAACGTCCTAGACGTCCCAGACGTCCTAGATGTCCCATATGTCCTTAACCTCCCAGACGCTTCAGATGTCCCATATGTCACATATGTCCCTAATGTCCCAGGAGCCCTAAATGTCCTTTATGTCCCATATGTCCCTAATGTCCCAGACGTCCTAAATGTCCCATATGTCCTTAACGTCGTAGATGTCCCAGACGTCCTAGATGTCCCATATGTCCTTAACGTCCTAGACGTCCCAGATGCCCCATATGTCCCTAACGTCCCAGACGTCCCAGATGTCCCATATGTCCTATATGTCCCTAATGTCCCAGGCGTCCTAAATGTCCCATATGTCCTTAACGTCCCGGACGTCCCAGACGTCCTAGATGTCCCATATATACTTAACGTTTCAGACGTCCCAGATGTCCCATATGTCCCTAATGTCCTAGGCGTCCTAGATGTTTCATATGTCCCTAGCGTCCCAGACGTCCTAAATGTCCCATATGTCCCTAACGTCCCAGACGTTCAGCTGTCCCGTATGTCCCTAACGTCCCAGACGTCCCAGACGTCCTAGATGTCCCATATGTCCTTAACGTCTGTGACTTCCTAGATGTCCCATATGTCCTTAACGTCCCAGACGTCCCAAATATCCCATATGTCCCTAATGTCCCAGGCGTCCTAAATGTCCCATATGTCCTTAACGTCCCAGCTGTCCCGTATGTCCCTAACGTCCCAGACGTTCCAGACGTCCTAGATGTCCCATATGTCCCTAACGTCCCAGACGTCCCAGATGTTTCATATGTCCCTAACGTCCCAGACGTCCCAGATGTCCCATATGCCCCATATGTTCCTAATGTCCCAGACGTCCCAGATGTCCCATATGTCCCTAACGTCCCAGACGCTCCAGATGTTCCATATGTCCCTAACGTACTAGACGTCCTAGATGTCCCATACGTCCTTAACGTCCCAGACGTCCCAGATGCCCCATATGTACCTAACGTCCCAGAGGTCCCAGATGTCCCATATGTCCCATATGTCCCTAATGGCCCAGGCGTCCCAGATGTCCAATATGTCCCTAATGTCCCAGGCGTCCTAAATGTCCCATACGTCCTTAACGTCCCAGACGTCCCAGACGTCCTAGATGTCCCATATGTCCTTAACGTCCTAGACATCCCGAATGTCCCATATGTCCCTAACGTCCCAGACGTCCCAGATGTCCCATATGTCCCATATATCTCTAATGTCCCAGGCGTCCTAGATGTCCCATATGTTCCATATGTCCCTAATGTCCCAGACGTCCTAAATGTCCCATATGTCCTTAACGTCCTAGACGTCCCAGACGTCCTAGATGTCCCATATGTCCTTAACCTCCCAGACGCTTCAGATGTCCCATATTTCCCATATGTCCCTAATGTCCCAGGAGTCCTAAATGTCCCATATGTCCTTAACGTCCTAGACGTCCCAGACGTCCTAGATGTCCCATATGTTAACCTCCCAGACGCTTCAGATGTCCCATATGTCCCATATGTCCCTAATGTCCCAGACGTCCTAAACGTCCCATATGTCCTTAACGTCTTAGACGTCCCAGACGTCCTAGATGTCCCATATGTCCTTAACGTCCCAGACGTCCCAGATGTCCCATATGTCCCTAACGTCCCAGACGTCCCAGATGTCCCATATGTCCTATATGTCCCTAATGTCCCAGGCGTCCTAAATGTCCCATATGTCCTTAACGTCCCAGACGTCCCAGACGTCCTAAATGTCCCATATATCCTTAACGTCCCAGACGTCCCAGATGTCCCATATGTCCCTAATGTCCCAGGCGTCCTAGATGTTCCATATGTCCCTAGCGTCCCAGACGTCCTAAATGTCCCATATGTCCCTAACGTCCCAGACGTTCAGCTGTCCCGTATGTCCCTAACGTCCCAGACGTCCCAGACGTTCTAGATGTCCCATATCTCCTTAACGTCCTAGACTTCCTAGATGTCCCATATGTCCTTAACGTCCCAGACGTCCCAGATATACCATATGTCCCTAACGTCACAGGCGTCCTAAATGTCCCATGTGTCCTTAACGTCCCAGACGTCCCAGATGTCCCATATGTCCCATATGTCCCTAATCTCCCAGGCGTCCCAGATGTCCCATATATCACATATATCCCTAATGTCCCAGGCGTCCCAAATGTCCCATATGTCCTTAACGTCCTAGACGTCCCAGACGTCCTAGATGTCCCATATGTGATTAACGTCCTAGACGTCCCAGATGTCCCATATGTCCCTAATGTCCCAGGCGTCTTAGATGTTCCAAATGTCCCTAACGTCTCAGACGTCCTAAATGTCCCATATGTCCCTAACGTCCCAGACGTCCCAGCTGTCCCGTATGTTCCTAACGTCCCAGACGTCCTAGACGTCCTAGATGTCCCATATGTCCCTAGCGTCCCAGACGTCCCAGACGTCCTAGATGTCCCATATGTCCTTAACGTCCCAGACGTCCCAGATGTCCTATATGTTTTTAAAGTCTCAGACGTCCTAGACGTCCTAGTTGTCCCATATGTCCTTAACGTCCCAGACGTCCCAGATGGCCCATATGTCCCTAACGTCTCATGCGTCCTAGATGTCTCATATGTCCTTAAGGCCCCAGATGTCCCAGACGTCCTAGATGTCCCATATGTCCCTAACGTCCCAGACGTCCCAGATGTCCCATATGTCCCATATGTCCTTAACGTCCCAGACGTCCCAGACGTCCCAGATGTCCCATATGTCCCTAACGTCCCAGACGTCCCAGATGTCCCATATGTCCCATATGTCCCTAATGTCCCAGGCGTCCTAAATGTCCCATATATTTTTAACGTCCAAGACGTCCCAGACGTCCTAGATGTCCCATATGTTCTTAACGTCCCAGACGTCCCTGATGTCTCATATGACCCTAACGTCCCAGACGTCCCAGATGTCCCATATGTCCTATATGTCCCTAATGTCCCAGGCGTCCTAATTGTCTCATATGTCCTTAACGTCCCAGACGTCCCAGATGTCCCATATGTCCCATATGTCCCTAATGTCCCAGGCGTCCCAGATGTCCCATATGTCACATATATCCCTAATGTCTCAGGCGTCCCAAATGTCCCATATGTCCTTAACGTCCTAGACGTCCCAGACGTCCTAGATGTCCCATATGTCTTTAACGTCCTCGACGTCCCAGATGTCCCATATGTCCCTAACGTCCCAGACGTCCCAGATGTCCTATATGTCCCTAATGTCCCAAGCGTCTTAGATGTTCCATATGTCCCTAACGTCCCAGACGTCCTAAATGTCCCATATGTTCCTAACGTCCCAGACGTCCCAGCTGTCCCGTATGTTCCTAACGTCCCAGACGTCCTAGACGTCCTAGATGTCCAATATGTCCCTAACGTCCCAGACGTCCTAGATGTCCTATATGTCGCTAGCGTCCCAGACGTCCCAGACGTCCTATACGTCTCTAACATCCCAGACGTCCTAGACGTCCTAGTTGTCCCATATGTCCTTAACGTCCCAGATGTCCCATATGTCCCTAACGTCTCAGGCGTCCTAGATGTCTCATATGTCCTTAAGGTCCCAGACGTCCCAGACGTCCCAGATGTCCTATATGTCTCTAACGTCCCAGACGTCTTAGACGTCCTAGATGTCCCATATGTCCTTAACGTCCCAGACGTCCCAGATGTCCTATATATCTCTAACGTCCCAGACGTCCTAGACGTCCTAGTTGTCCCATATGTCCTTAACGTCCCAGATGTCCCATATGTCCCTAACGTCTCAGGCGTCCTAGATGTCTCATATGTCCTTAAGGTCCCAGACGTCCCAGACGTCCTAGATGTCCCATATGTTCTTAACGTCCCAGACGTCCCAGATGTCCCATATGTCCCTAACGTCCCAGACGTCCCAGATACCCCATATGTCCCATATATCCCTAATGTCCCAGGCGTCCTAAATGTTTCATATGTCTTTAACGTCCCAGACGGCCCAGACGTCCTAGATGTCCCATATGTCCTTAACGTCCCAGACGTCCCAGATGTCTCATATGACCCTAACGTCCCAGACGTCCCAGATGTCCCATTTGACGTATATGTCCCTAATGTTCTAGGCGTCCTAGATGTTCCATTTATCCCTAACCTCTCAGACGTCCTAGATGTCCCATATGTCCCTAACGTCCCAGACGTCCCAGCTGTCCCGTATGTCCTTAACGTACCAGATGTCCCAGACGTCCTAGATGTCCCATATGTCTATAACGTCCCAGACGTCCTAGACGTCCCAGACGTCCCAGCTGTCCCGTATGTCCTTAACGTTCCAGACGTCCCAGATGTCCCATATGTCCCATATGTCTCTAATGTCCCAGGCGTCCTAAGTGTTCCATATGTCCCTAACGTCCCAGACGTCCTAAATGCCCCAAATGTCCCTAACGTCCCACACGTCCCAGCTGTCCCGTATGTCCCTAACGTCCCAGACGTCCCAGACGTCCTAGATGTCCCATATGTCCCTAACGTTTCAGACGTCCCAGATGTTTCATATGTCCCTAACGTCCCAGACGTCCCAGATGTCCCATATGTCCCATATGTCCCTAATGTCCCAGACGTCCCAGATGTCCCATATGTCCCATATATCTTTAACGTTTCAGACGTCCCAGATGTCCCATATGTTCCTAACGTCCCAGACGTCCCAGATGTCCCATATGTTCCATATGTCCCTAATGTCCCAGCCGTCCTAGATGTTCCATATGTCCCTAGCGTCCCAGACGTCCTAAATGTCTCATATGTCCCTAACGTCCCAGACGTTCAGCTGTCCCGTATGTGCCTAACGTCCCAGACGTCCCAGACGTCCTAGATGTCCCATATGTCCTTATCGTCCTAGACTTCCTAGATGTCCCATATGTCCTTAACGTCCCAGACGTCCCAGATATCCCATATGTCCCTAATGTTCCAGGCGTCCTAAATGTCCCATATGTCCTTAACGTCCCAGACGTCCCAGATGTCCCATATGTCCCATATGTCCCTAATGTCCTAGGCGTCCCAGATGTCCCATATATCACATATATCCCTAATGTCCCAGGCGTCCCAAATGTCCCATATGTCCTTACCGTCCTAGACGTCCCAGACATCCTAGATGTCCCATATGTCCTTAACGTCCAAGACGTCCCAGATGTCCCATATGTTCCTAACGTCCCAGACGTCCCAGATGTCCCATATGTTCCATATGTCCCAAATGTCCCAGGCGTCTTAGATGTTCCATTCGTCCCTAACGTCCTAGACGTCCTAAATGTATCATATGTCCCTAACGTCCCAGACCTCCCAGCTGTCCCGTATGTTCCTAACGTGCCAGACATCCTAGACGTCCTAGATGTCCCATATGTCCCTAACGTCCCAGACGTCCTAGATGTCCTATATGTCCCTAGCGTCCCAGACGTCCCAGACGTCCTAGATGTCCCATATGTCCTTAACGTCCCATACGTCCCAGATGTCCTATATGTCTCTAAAGTCTCAGACCTCCTAGACGTCCTAGTTGTCCCATATGTCCTTAACGTCCCAGACGTCCCAGATGGCCCATATGTCCCTAACGTCTCAGGCGTCATAGATGTCTCATATGTCCTTAAGGTCCCAGGTGTCCCAGACGTCCTAGATGTCCCATATGTCCTTAACGTCCCAGACGTCCCAGATGTCCCATATGTCCCTAACGTCCCAGACGTCCCAGATGTCCCATATGTCCTATATGTCCCTAATGTCCCAGACGTCCCAGATGTCCCATATGTCCCATATGTCCCTAATATCCCAGACGTCATAAATGTCCCATATGTTTTTAACGTCCCAGACGTCCCAGACGTCCTAGATGTCCCATATGTTCTTAACGTCCCAGACGTCCCAGATGTCTCATATGACCTTAACGTCCCAGACGTCCCAGATGTCCCATATGTCCTATATGTCCCTAATGTCCCAGGCGTCCTAAATGTCCCATATGTCTTTAACGTCCCAGACGTCCCAGATGTCCCATATGTCCTATATGTCCCTAATGTCCCAGACGTCCCAGATGTCCCATATGTCCCATATGTCCCTAATATCCCAGACGTCATAAATGTCCCATATGTTTTTAACGTCCCAGACGTCCCAGACGTCCTAGATGTCCCATATGTTCTTAACGTCCCAGACGTCCCAGATGTCTCATATGACCTTAACGTCCCAGACGTCCCAGACTTCCCATATGTCCCATATGTCCCTAATGTCCCAAGCGTCCCAGATGTCCCATATGTCACATATATCCCTAATGTCCCAGGCGTCCCAAATGTCCCATATGTCTTTAACGTCCTAGACGTCCCAGATGTCCCATATGTCCCTAACGTGCCAGACGTCCCAGATGTCCTATATGTCCCTAATGTCTCAGGCGTCTTGGATGTTCCATATGTCCCTAACGTCCCAGACGTCCTAAATGTCCCATATGTCCCTAACGTCCCAGACGTCCCAGCTGTCCAGTATGTTCCTAACGTCCCAGACGTCCTAGACGTCCTAGATATCCAATATGTCCCTAACGTCCCAGACGTCCTAGATGTCCTATATGTCGCTAGCGTCCCAGACGTCCCAGACGTCCTATACGTCTCTAACGTCCCAGACGTCCTAGACGTCCTAGATGTCCTATATGTCGCTAGCGTCCCAGACGTCCCAGACGTCCTATACGTCTCTAACGTCCCAGACGTCCTAGACGTCCCATATGTCCCATATGTCCCTAATGTCCCAGGCGTCCTAAGTGTTCCATATGTCCCTAACGTCCCAGACGTCCTAAACGCCCCATATGTCCCTAACGTCCCACACGTCCCAGCTGTCCCATATGTCCCTAACGTTTCAGACGTCCCAGATGCTTCATATGTCCCTAACGTCCCAGACGTCCCAGATGTCCTATATGTCCCATATGTCCCTAATTTCCCAGACGTCCCAGATGTCCCATATGTCCCATATGTCCCTAATGTCCCAGGCGTCCTAAGTGTTCCATATGTCCCTAACGTCCCAGACGTCCTAAACGCCCCATATGTCCCTAACGTCCCACACGTCCCAGCTGTCCCGTATGTCCCTAACGTCCCAGACGTCCCAGACGTCCTAGATGTCCTATATGTCCCTAGCGTCCCAGACGTCCCAGCCGTCCTAGATGTCCCATATGTCCTTAACGTCCCAGACGTCCCAGATGGCCCATATGTCCCTAACGTCTCAGGCGTCCTAGATGTCTCATATGTCCTTAAGGACCCAGATGTCCCAGACGTCCTAGATGTCCCATATGTCCCTAACGTCCCAGACGTCTCAGATGTCCCATATGTCCTTAACGTCCCAGACGTCCCAGATGTCCCATATGTCCCTAACGTCCCAGACGTCCCAGATGTCCCATATGTCCCATATGTACCAGACGTCCCAGATATCCCATATGTCCCATATGTCCCTAATGTCCCAGGCGTCCTAAATGTTTCATATGTCCATAACGTCCCAGACGTCCCAGACGTCCCAGACGTCCTAGATGTCCCATATGTCCTTAACGTCCCAGACGTCCCAGATGTCTCATATGACCCTAACGTCCCAGACGTCCCAGATGTCCCATATGTCCTATATGTCCCTAATGTTCCAGGCGTCCTAGATGTTCCATTTGTCCCTAACCTCTCAGACGTCCTAGATGTCCCATATGTCCCTAACGTCCCAGACGTCCCAGCTGTCCCGTATGTCCTTAACGTACCAGATGTCCCAGACGTCCCAGCTGTCCCGTATGTCCTTAACGTCCCAGACGTCCCAGATGTCCCATATGTCCCATATGTCCCTAATGTCCCAGGCGTCCTAAGTGTTCCATATGTCCCTAACGTCCCACACGTCCCAGCTGTCCCGTATGTCCCTAACGTCCCAGACGTCCCAGACGTCCTAGACGTCCCATATGTCCCTAACGTTTCAGACGTCCCAGATGTTTCATATGTCCCTAACGTCCCAGACGTCCCAGATGTCCCATATGTCCCATATGTCCCTAATGTCCCAGACGTCCCAGATGTCCCATATGTCCCATATATCTTTAACGTTTCAGACGTCCCAGATGTCCCATATGTTCCTAACGTCCCAGACGTCCCAGATGTCCCATATGTTCCATATGTCCCTAATGTCCCAGGCGTCCTAGATGTTCCATATGTCCCTAGCGTCCCAGACGTCCTAAATGTCTCATATGTCCCTAACGTCCCAGACGTTCAGCTGTCCCGTATGTGCCTAACGTCCCAGACGTCCCAGACGTCCTAGATGTCCCATATGTCCTTAACGTCCTAGACTTCCTAGATGTCCCATATGTCCTTAACGTCCCAGACGTCCCAGATATCCCATATGTCCCTAATGTTCCAGGCGTCCTAAATGTCCCATATGTCCTTAACGTCCTAGACGTCCCAGATGTCCCATATGTCCCATATGTCCCTAATGTCCCAGGCGTCCCAGATGTCCCATATATCACATATATCCCTAATGTCCCAGGCGTCCCAAATGTCCCATATATCCTTACCGTCCTAGACGTCCCAGACATCCTAGATGTCCCATATGTCCTTAACGTCCAAGACGTCCCAGATGTCCCATATGTTCCTAACGTCCCAGACGTCCCAGATGTCCCATATGTTCCATATGTCCCAAATGTCCCAGGCGTCTTAGATGTTCCATATGTCCCTAACGTCCCAGACGTCCTAAATGTCCCATATGTCCCTAACGTCCCAGACGTCCCAGCTGTCCCGTATGTTCCTAACGTGCCAGACGTCCTAGACGTCCTAGATGTCCCATATGTCCCTAACGTCCCAGACGTCCTAGATGTCCTATATGACCCTAGCGTCCCAGACGTCCCAGACGTCCTAGATGTCCCATATGTCCTTAACGTCCCAGACGTCCCAGATGTCCTATATGTCTCTAATGTCTCAGACGTCCTAGACGTCCTAGTTGTCCCATATGTCCTTAACGTCCCAGACGTCCAAGATGGCCCATATGTCCCTAACGTCTCAGGCGTCATAGATGTCTCATATGTCCTTAAGGTCCCAGGTGTCCCAGACGTCCTAGATGTCCCATATGTCCTTAACGTCCCAGACGTCCCAGATGTCCCATATGTCCCTAACGTCCCAGACGTCCCAGATGTCCCATATGTCCCATATGTCCCTAATGTCCCAGGCGTCCTAAATGTCCCATATGTTTTTAACGTCCCAGACGTCCCAGACGTCCTAGATATCCCATATGTTCTTAACGTCCCAGACGTACCAGATGTCTCATATGACCCTAACGTCCCAAACGTCCCAGATGTCCCATATGTCCTATATGTCCCTAATGTCCCAGGCGTTCTAAATGTCCCATATGTCCTTAACGTCCCAGACGTCCCAGATGTCCCATATGTCCCATATGTCCCTAATGTCCCAAGCTTCCCAGATGTCCCATATGTCACATATATCCCTAATGTCCCAGGCGTCTCAAATGTCCCATATGTCCTTAACGTCCTAGACGTCCCAGACGTCCTAGATGTCCCATATGTCTTTAACGTCCTAGACGTCCCAGATGTCCCATATGTCCCTAACGTCCCAGACGTCTCAGATGTCCTATATGTCCCTAATGTCCCAGGCGTCTTAGATGTTCCATATGTCCCTAACGTCCCAGACGTCCTAAATGTCCCATATGTCCCTAACGTCCCAGACGTCCCAGCTGTCCAGTATGTTCCTAACGTCCCAGACGTCCTAGACGTCCTAGATATCCAATATGTCCCTAACGTCCCAGACGTCCTAGATGTCCTATATGTCGCTAGCGTCCCAGACGTCCCAGACGTCCTAGACGTCCTAATTGTCCCATATGTCCTTAACGTCCCAGATGTCCCATATGTCCCTAACGTCTCAGGCGTCCTAGATGTCTCATATGTCCTTAAGGTCCCAGACGTCCCAGATGTCCTATATGTCTCTAACGTCCCAGACGTCCTAGACGTCCTAGTTGTCCCTTATGTCCTTAACGTCCCAGACGTCCCAGATGTCCTATATGTCTCTAACGTCCCAGACGTCCTAGACGTCCCAGATGTCCCATATGTCCCTAACGTCCCAGACGTCCTAGATGTCCCATATGTCCCTAACGTCCCAGACGTCCTAGATGTCCTATATGTCCCTAGCGTCCCAGACGTCCCAGACGTCCTAGATGTCCCATATGTCCTTAACGTCCCAGACGTCCCAGATGGCCCATATGTCCCTAACGTCTCAGGCGTCCTAGATGTCTCATATGTCCTTAAGGACCCAGATGTCCCAGACGTCCTAGATGTCCCATATGTCCCTAACGTCCCAGACGTCTCAGATGTCCCATATGTCCCATATGTCCTTAACGTCCCAGACGTCCCAGATGTCCCATATGTCCCTAACGTCCCAGACGTCCCAGATGTCCCATATGTCCCATATGTCCCTAATGTCCCAGGCGTCCTAAATGTCCCATATAGTTTTAACGTCCCAGACGTCCCAGACGTCCTAGATGTGCCATGTGTTCTTAACGTACCAAACGTCCATGATGTCTCATATGTCCCTAACGTCCCAGACGTCCTAAATGTCCCATATAGTTTTAACGTCCCAGACGTCCCAGACGTCCTAGATGTCCCATATGTTCTTAACGTACCAAACGTCCATGATGTCTCATATGTTCCTAACGTCCCAGACGTCCTAGACGTCCTAGATGTCCCATATGTCCTTAACGTCCCAGATGTCCCATATGTCCCATATGTCCCTAATGTCCCAGGCGTCCTAAATGTCCCATATAGTTTTAACGTCCCAGACGTCCCAGACGTCCTAGATGTCCCATATGTTCTTAACGTACCAAACGTCCATGATGTCTCATATGTTCCTAACGTCCCAGACGTCCTAGACGTCCTAGATGTCCAATATGTCCCTAACGTCCCAGACGTCCTAGATGTCCTATATGTCGCTAGCGTCCCAGACGTCCCAGACGTCCTATACGTCTCTAACGTCCCAGACGTCCTAGACGTCCTAGTTGTCCCATATGTCCTTAACGTCCCAGATGTCCCATATGTCCCTAACGTCTCAGGCGTCCTAGATGTCTCATATGTCCTTAAGGTCCCAGACGTCCCAGACGTCCCAGATGTCCTATATGTCTCTAACGTCCCAGACGTCCTAGACGTCCTAGTTGTCCCATATGTTCTTAACGTCCCAGACGTCCCAGATGTCCTATATGTCTCTAACGTCCCAGACGTCCTAGACGTCCTAGTTGTCCCATATGTCCTTAACGTCCCAGATGTCCCATATGTCCCTAACGTCTCAGGCGTCCTAGATGTCTCATATGTCCTTAAGGTCCCAGACGTCCCAGACGTCCTAGATGTCCCATATGTTCTTAACGTCCCAGACGTCCCAGATGTCCCATATGTCCCTAACGTCCCAGACGTCCCAGATATCCCATATGTCCCTAATGTCCCAGGCGTCCTAAATGTTTCATATGTCCTTAACGTCCCAGACGTCCCAGACGTCCTAGATGTCCCATATGTCCTTAACGTCCCAGACGTCCCAGATGTCTCATATGACCCTAACTTCCCAGACGTCCCAGATGTCCCATATGTCCTATATGTCCCTAATGTTCCAGGCGTCCTAGATGTTCCATTTGTCCCTAACCTCTCAGACGTCCTAAATGTCCCATATGTCCCTAACGTCCCAGACGTCCCAGCTGTCCCGTATGTCCTTAACGTACCAGATGTTCCAGACGTCCTAGATGTCCCATATGTCTATAACGTCCCAGACGTCCTAGACGTCCCATATGTCCTTAACGTCCCAGACGTCCCAGATGTCCCATATGTCCTATATGTCCCTAATGTCCCAGGCGTCCTAAGTGTTCCATATGTCCCTAATGTCCCAGACGTCCTAAATGCCCCATATGTCCCTAACGTCCCATACGTCCCAGCTGTCCCGTATGTCCCTAACGCCCCAGACGTCCCAGACGTCCTAGATGTCCCATATGTCCCTAACTTCCCAGACGTCTCAGATGTTTCATATGTCCCTAACGTCCCAGACGTCCTAAAAGTCCCATATGTCCCATATGTCCCTAATGTCCCAGACGTCCCAGATGTCCCATATGTCCCATATATCCTTAACGTTTCAGACGTCCCAGATGTACCATATGTTCCTAACGTCCCAGACGTCCCAAATGTCCCATATGTCCCATATGTCCCTAATGTCCCAGGCGTCCTAGATGTTCCATATGTCCCTAGCGTCCCAGACGTCCTAAATGTCCCATATGTCCCTAACGTCCCAGACGTTCAGCTGTCCCGTATGTTCCTAACGTCCCAGACGTCCCAGACGTCCTAGATGTCCCATATGTCCTTAACGTCCTAGACTTCCTAGATGTCCCATATGTCCTTAACGTCCCAGACGTCCTAGATGTCCCATATGTCCTTAACCTCCCAGACGCTTCAGATGTCCCATATGTCCCATATGTCCCTAATGTCAAAGGAGTCCTAAATGTCCCATATGTCCTTAACGTCCTAGACGTCCCAGACGTCCTAGATGTCCCATATGTTAACCTCCCAGACGCTTCAGATGTCCCATATGTCCCATATGTCCCTAATGTCCCAGACGTCCTAAATGTCCCATATGTCCTTAACGTCCTAGACGTCCCAGACGTCCTAGATGTCCCATATGTCCTTAATGTCCCAGACGTCCCAGATGTCCCATATATCCCTAACGTCCCAGACGTCCCAGATGTCCCATATGTCCTATATGTCCCTAATGTCCCAGGCGTCCTAAATGTCCCATATGTCCTTAACGTCCCAGACGTCCCAAACGTCCTAGATGTCCCATATATCCTTAACGTCCCAGACGTCCCAGATGTCCCATATGTCCCCAATGTCCCAGGCATCCTAGATGTTCCATATGTCCCTAGCGTCCCAAACGTCCTTAATATCCCATATGTCCCTAACGTCCCAGACGTTCAGCTTTCCCGTATGTCCCTAACGTCCCAGACGTCCCAGACGTCCTAGATGTCCCATATCTCTTTAACGTCCTAGACTTCCTAGATGTCCCATATGTCCTTAACGTCCCAGACGTCCCAGATATACCATATATCCCTATCGTCCCAGGCGTCCTAATGGTCCCATGTGTCCTTAACGTCCCAGACGTCCCAGATGTCCCATATGTCCCATATGTCCCTAATCTCCCAGGCGTCCTAGATGTCCCATATATCACATATATCCCTAATGTCCCAGGCGTCCCAAATGTCACATATGTCCTTAACGTCCTAGACGTCCCAGACGTCCTAGATGTCCCATATGTGATTAACGTCCTAGACGTCCCAGATGTCCTATATGTCTCTAACGTCCCAGACGTCCTAGACGTCCTAGTTGTCCCATATGTCCTTAACGTCCCAGATGTCCCATATGTCCGTAACGTCTCAGGCGTCCTAGATGTCTCATATGTCCTTAAAGTCCCAGACGTCCCAGACGTCCTGGATGTCCCATATGTTCTTAACGTCCCAGACGTCCCAGATGTCCCATATGTCCCTAACGTCCCAGACGTCCCAGATATCCCATATGTCCCATATGTCCCTAATGTCCCAGGCGTCCTAAATGTTTCATATGTCCTTAACGTCCCAGACGTCCAAGATGGCCCATATGTCCCTAACGTCTCAGGCGTCATAGATGTCTCATATGTCCTTAAGGTCCCAGGTGTCCCAGACGTCCTAGATGTCCCATATGTCCTTAACGTCCCAGACGTCCCAGATGTCCCATATGTCCCTAACGTCCCAGACGTCCCAGATGTCCCATATGTCCCATATGTCCCTAATGTCCCAGGCGTCCTAAATGTCCCATATGTTTTTAACGTCCCAGACGTCCCAGACGTCCTAGATATCCCATATGTTCTTAACGGCCCAGACGTACCAGATGTCTCATATGACCCTAACGTCCCAGACGTCCCAGATGTCCCATATGTCCTATATGTCCCTAATGTCCCAGGCGTTCTAAATGTCCCATATGTCCTTAACGTCCCAGACGTCCCAGATGTCCCATATGTCCCATATGTCCCTAATGTCCCAAGCTTCCCAGATGTCCCATATGTCACATATATCCCTAATGTCCCAGGCGTCTCAAATGTCCCATATGTCCTTAACGTCCTAGACGTCCCAGACGTCCTAGATGTCCCATATGTCTTTAACGTCCTAGACGTCCCAGATGTCCCATATGTCCCTAACGTCCCAGACGTCTCAGATGTCCTATATGTCCCTAATGTCCCAGGCGTCTTAGATGTTCCATATGTCCCTAACGTCCCAGACGTCCTAAATGTCCCATATGTCCCTAACGTCCCAGACGTCCCAGCTGTCCAGTATGTTCCTAACGTCCCAGACGTCCTAGACGTCCTAGATATCCAATATGTCCCTAACGTCCCAGACGTCCTAGATGTCCTATATGTCGCTAGCGTCCCAGACGTCCCAGACGTCCTAGACGTCCTAATTGTCCCATATGTCCTTAACGTCCCAGATGTCCCATATGTCCCTAACGTCTCAGGCGTCCTAGATGTCTCATATGTCCTTAAGGACCCAGATGTCCCAGACGGCCTAGATGTCCCATATGTCCCTAACGTCCCAGACGTCTCAGATGTCCCATATGTCCCATATGTCCTTAACGTCCCAGACGTCCCAGATGTCCCATATGTCCCTAACGTCCCAGACGTCCCAGATGTCCCATATGTCCCATATGTCCCTAATGTCCCAGGCGTCCTAAATGTCCCATATAGTTTTAACGTCCCAGACGTCCCAGACGTCCTAGATGTCCCATATGTTCTTAACGTACCAAACGTCCATGATGTCTCATATGTCCCTAACGTCCCAGACGTCCCAGATGCCCCATATGTCCTATATGTCCCAAATGTCCCATACGTTCTAATTGTCCCATATGTCCTTAACGTCCCAGATGTCCCATATGTCCCATATGTCCCTAATGTCCCAGGCGTCCTAAATGTCCCATATAGTTTTAACGTCCCAGACGTCCCAGACGTCCTAGATGTCCCATATGTTCTTAACGTACCAAACGTCCATGATGTCTCATATGTTCCTAACGTCCCAGACGTCCTAGACGTCCTAGATGTCCAATATGTCCCTAACGTCCCAGACGTCCTAGATGTCCTATATGTCGCTAGCGTCCCAGACGTCCCAGACGTCCTATACGTCTCTAACGTCCCAGACGTCCTAGACGTCCTAGTTGTCCCATATGTCCTTAACGTCCCAGATGTCCCATATGTCCCTAACGTCTCAGGCGTCCTAGATGTCTCATATGTCCTTAAGGTCCCAGACGTCCCAGACGTCCCAGATGTCCTATATGTCTCTAACGTGCCAGACGTCCTAGACGTCCTAGTTGTCCCATATGTTCTTAACGTCCCAGACGTCCCAGATGTCCTATATGTCTCTAACGTCCCAGACGTCCTAGACGTCCTAGTTGTCCCATATGTCCTTAACGTCCCAGATGTCCCATATGTCCCTAACGTCTCAGGCGTCCTAGATGTCTCATATGTCCTTAAGGTCCCAGACGTCCCAGACGTCCTAGATGTCCCATATGTTCTTAACGTCCCAGACGTCCCAGATGTCCCATATGTCCCTAACGTCCCAGACGTCCCAGATATCCCATATGTCCCTAATGTCCCAGGCGTCCTAAATGTTTCATATGTCCTTAACGTCCCAGACGTCCCAGACGTCCTAGATGTCCCATATGTCCTTAACGTCCCAGACGTCCCAGATGTCTCATATGACCCTAACTTCCCAGACGTCCCAGATGTCCCATATGTCCTATATGTCCCTAATGTTCCAGGCGTCCTAGATGTTTCATTTGTCCCTAACCTCTCAGACGTCCTAAATGTCCCATATGTCCCTAACGTCCCAGACGTCCCAGCTGTCCCGTATGTCCTTAACGTACCAGATGTCCCAGACGTCCTAGATGTCCCATATGTCTATAACGTCCCAGACGTCCTAGACGTCCCATATGTCCTTAACGTCCCAGACGTCCCAGATGTCCCATATGTCCTATATGTCCCTAATGTCCCAGGCGTCCTAAGTGTTCCATATGTCCCTAATGTCCCAGACGTCCTAAATGCCCCATATGTCCCTAACGTCCCACACGTCCCAGCTGTCCCGTATGTCCCTAACGTCCCAGACGTCCCAGACGTCCTAGATGTCCCATATGTCCCTAACGTCCCAGACGTCCCAGATGTTTCATATGTCCCTAACGTCCCAGACGTCCTAAAAGTCCCATATGTCCCATATGTCCCTAATGTCCCAGACGTCCCAGATGTCCCATATGTCCCATATATCCTTAACGTTTCAGACGTCCCAGATGTACCATATGTTCCTAACGTCCCAGACGTCCCAAATGTCCCATATGTCCCATATGTCCCTAATGTCCCAGGCGTCCTAGATGTTCCATATGTCCCTAGCGTCCCAGACGTCCTAAATGTCCCATATGTCCCTAACGTCCCAGACGTTCAGCTGTCCCGTATGTTCCTAACGTCCCAGACGTCCCAGACGTCCTAGATGTCCCATATGTCCCTAACGTCCTAGACTTCCTAGATGTCCCATATGTCCTTAACGTCCCAGACGTCCTAGATGTCCCATATGTCCTTAACCTCCCAGACGCTTTAGATGTCCCATATGTCCCTAATGTCAAAGGAGTCCTAAATGTCCCATATGTCCTTAACGTCCTAGACGTCCCAGACGTCCTAGATGTCCCATATGTTAACCTCCCAGACGCTTCAGATGTCCCATATGTCCCATATGTCCCTAATGTCCCAGACGTCCTAAATGTCCCATATGTCCTTAACGTCCTAGACGTCCCAGACGTCCCAGATGTCCCATATGTCCCTAACGTCCCAGACGTCCCAGATGTCCCATATGTCCTATATGTCCCTAATGTCCCAGGCGTCCTAAATGTCCCATATGTCCTTAACGTCCCAGACGTCCTAGATGTCCCATATATCCTTAACGTCCCAGACGTCCCAGATGTCCCATATGTCCTATATGTCCCTAATGTCCCAGGCGTCCTAAATGTCCCATATGTCCTTAACGTCCCAGACGTCCCAGACGTCCTAGATGTCCCATATATCCCTAGCGTCCCAGACGTCCTAAATGTCCCATATGTCCCTAACGTCCCAGACGTTCAGCTGTCCCGTATGTTCCTAACGTGCCAGACGTCCTAGACGTCCTAGATGTCCCATATGTCCCTAACGTCCCAGACGTCCTAGATGTCCTATATGTCCCTACCGTCCCAGACGTCCCAGACGTCCTAGAT
This sequence comes from Agriotes lineatus, assembly GCA_940337035.1. Taxonomy (NCBI): domain Eukaryota; kingdom Metazoa; phylum Arthropoda; class Insecta; order Coleoptera; family Elateridae; genus Agriotes; species Agriotes lineatus. The sequence continues at coordinate 43,643 of CALNHX010004189.1, read as the reverse complement.
GTCCCATATGTCCTTAACGTCCCAGACGTCCCAGATGTCCTATATGTCTCTAAAGTCTCAGACGTCCTAGACGTCCTAGTTGTCCCATATGTCCTTAACGTCCCAGACGTCCCAGATGGCCCATATGTCCCTAACGTCTCAGGCGTCATAGATGTCTCATATGTCCTTAAGGTCCCAGGTGTCCCAGACGTCCTAGATGTCCCATATGTCCTTAACGTCCCAGACGTCCCAGATGTCCCATATGTCCCTAACGTCCCAGACGTCCCAGATGTCCCATATGTCCCATATGTCCCTAATGTCCCAGGCGTCCTAAATGTCCCATATGTTTTTAACGTCCCAGACGTCCCAGACGTCCTAGATGTCCCATATGTTCTTAACGTCCCAGACGTCCCAGATGTCTCATATGAGCCTAACGTCCCAGACGTCCCAGATGTCCCATATGTCCTATATGTCCCTAATGTCCCAGGCGTCCTAAATGTCCCATATGTCCTTAACGTCCCAGACGTCCCAGATGTCCCATATGTCCCATATGTCCCTAATGTCCCAAGCGTCCCAGATGTCCTATATGTCACATATATCCCTAATGTCCCGGGCGTCCCAAATGTCCCATATGTCCTTAACGTCCTAGACGTCCCAGACGTCCTAGATGTCCCATATGTCTTTAACGTCCTAGACGTCCCAGATGTCCCATATGTCCCTAACGTCCCAGACGTCCCAGATGTCCTATATGTCCCTAATGTCCCAAGCGTCTTAGATGTTCCATATGTCCTTAACGTCCCAGACGTCCTAAATGTCCCATATGTACCTAACGTCCCAGACGTCCCAGCTGTCCAGTATGTTCCTAACGTCCCAGACGTCCTAGACGTCCTAGATATCCAAAATGTCCCTAACGTCCCAGACGTCCTAGATATCCTATATGTCGCTAGCGTCCCAGACGTCCCAGACGTCCTATACGTCTCTAACGTCCCAGACGTCCTATACGTCCTAGTTGTCCCATATGTCCTTAACGTCCCAGATGTCCCATATGTCCCTAACGTCTCAGGCGTCCTAGATGTCTCATATGTCCTTAAGGTCTTAGACGTCCCAGACGTCCCAGATGTCCTATATGTCTCTAACGTCCCAGACGTCCTAGACGTCCTAGTTGTCCCATATGTCCTTAACGTTCCAGACGTCCCAGATGTCCTATATGTCTCTAACGTCCCAGACGTCCTAGACGTCCTAGATGTCCCATATGTCCCTAACGTCCCAGACGTCCTAGATGTCCTATATGTCCCTAGCGTCCCAGACGTCCCAGACGTCCTAGATGTCCCATATGTCCTTAACGTCCCAGACGTCCCAGATGGCCCATATGTCCCTAACGTCTCAGGCGTCCTAGATGTCTCATATGTCCTTAAGGACCCAGATGTCCCAGACGTCCTAAATGTCCCATATGTCCCTAACGTCTCAGACGTCTCAGTTGTCCCATATGTCCCATATGTCCTTAACGTCCCAGACGTCCCAGATGTCCCATATGTCCCTAACGTCCCAGACGTCCCAGATGTCCCATATGTCCCATATGTCCCTAATGTCCAAGGCGTCCTAAATGTCCCATATATTTTTAACGTCCCAGACGTCCTAGATGTCCCATATGTTCTTAACGTCCCAAACGTTCATGATGTCTCATATGACCCTAACGTCCCAGACGTCCCAGATGTCCCATATGTCCTATATGTCCCTAATGTCCCATACGTCCTAATTGTCCCATATGTCCCTAACGTCCCAGACGTCCCAGCTGTCCCGTATGTCCTTAACGTACCAGATGTCCCAGACGTCCTAGATGTCCCATATGTCTATTACGTCCCAGACGTCCTAGACGTCCCATATGTCCTTAACGTCCCAGACGTCCCAGATGTCCCATATGTCCCATATGTCCCTAATGTCCCAGGCGTCCTAAGTGTTCCATATGTCCCTAATGTCCCAGACGTCCTAAATGCCCCATATGTCCCTAACGTCCCACACGTCCCAGCTGTCCCGTATGTCCCTAACGTCCCAGACGTCCCAGACGTCCTAGATGTCCCATATGTCCCTAACGTCCCAGACGTCCCAGATATTTCATATGTCCCTAACGTCCCAGACGTCCCAGATGTCCCATATGTCCCATATGTCCCTAATGTCCCAGACGTTCCAATGTCCCATATGTCCCATATATCCTTAACGTTTCAGACGTCCCAGATGTACCATATGTTCCTAACGTCCCTGACGTCCCAAATGTCCCATATGTCCCATATGTCCCTAATGTCCCAGGCGTCCTAGATGTTCCATATGTCCCTAGCGTCCCAGACGTCCTAAATGTCCCATATGTCCCTAACGTCCCAGACGTTCAGCTGTCCCGTATGTTCCTAACGTCCCAGACGTCCCAGACGTCCTAGATGTCCCATATGTCCTTAACATCCTAGACTTCCTAGATGTCCCATATGTCCTTAACGTCCCAGACGTCCTAAATGTCCCATATGTCCTTAACCTCCCAGACGCTTCAGATGTCCCATATGTCCCTAATGTCCCAGGAGTCCTAAATGTCCCATATGCCCTTAACGTCCTAGACGTCCCAGACGTCCTAGATGTCCCATATGTTAACCTCCCAGACGCTTCAGATGTCCCATATGTCCCATATGTCCCTAATGTCCCAGACGTCCTAAATGTCCCATATGTCCTTAACGCCCTAGACGTCCCAGACGTCCTAGATGTCCCATATGTCCTTAATGTCCCAGACGTCCCGGATGTCCCATATGTCTCTAACGTCCCAGACGTCCCAGATGTCCCATATGTCCTATATGTTTCTAATGTCCCAGGCGTCCTAAATGTCCCATATGTCCTTAACGTCCCAGACGTCCCAGATGTCCCATATGTTCCTAATGTCCCAGGCGTCCTAGATGTTCCATATGTCCCTAGCGTCCCAGACGTCCTAAATGTCCCATATGTCCCTAACGTCCCAGACGTTCAGCTGTCCCGTATGTCCCTAACGTCCCAGACGTCCTAGATGTCCTATATCTCCTTAACGTCCTAGACTTCCTAGATGTCCCATATGTCCTTAACGTCCTAGACTTCCTAGATGTCCCATATGTCCTTAACGTCAAAGACGTCCCAGATATCCCATATGTCCTTAATGTTCCAGGCGTCCTAAATGTCCCATATGTCCTTAACGTCCCAGACGTCCCAGATGTCCCATATGTCCCATATGTCCCTAATGTCCCAGGCGTCCCAGATGTCCCATATATCACATATATTCCTAATGTCCCAGGCGTCCCAAATGTCCCATATGTCCTTACCGTCCTAGACGTCCCAGACATCCTAGATGTCCCATATGTCCTTAACGTCCAAGACGTCCCAGATGTCCCATATGTTCCTAACGTCCCAGACGTCCCAGATGTCCCATATGTTCCATATGTCCCAAATGTTTAAGGCGTCTTAGATGTTCCATATGTCCCTAACGTCCCAGACGTCCTAAATGTCCCATATGTCCCTAACGTCCCAGACGTCCCAGCTGTCCCGTATGTTCCTAACGTGCCAGACGTCCTAGACGTCCTAGATGTCCCATATGTCCCTAACGTCCCAGACGTCCTAGATGTCCTATATGTCCATACCGTCCCAGACGTCCCAGACGTCCTAGATGTCCCATATGTCCTTAACGTCCCAGACGTCCCAGATGTCCTATATGTCTCTAAAGTCTCAGACGTCCTAGACGTCCTAGTTGTCCCATATGTCCTTAACGTCCCAGACGTCCCAGATGGCCCATATGTCCCTAACGTCTCAGGCGTCATAGATGTCTCATATGTCCTTAAGGTCCCAGGTGTCCCAGACGTCCTAGATGTCCCATATGTCCTTAACGTCACAGACGTCCCAGATGTCCCATATGTCCCTAACGTCCCAGACGTCCCAAATGTCCCATATGTCCCATATGTCCCTAATGTCCCAGGCGTCCTAAATGTCCCATATGTTTTTAACGTCCCAGACGTCCCAGACGTCCTAGATGTCCCATATGTTCTTAACGTCCCAGACGTCCCAGATGTCTCATATGAGCCTAACGTCCCAGACGTCCCAGATGTCCCATATATCCTATATGTCCCTAATGTCCCAGGCGTCCTAAATGTCCCATATGTCTTTAACGTCCCAGACGTCCCAGATGTCCCATATGTCCCATATGTCCCTAATGTCCCAAGCGTCCCAGATGTCCTATATGTCACATATATCCCTAATGTCCCGGGCGTCCCAAATGTCCCATATGTCCTTAACGTCCTAGACGTCCCAGACGTCCTAGATGTCCCATATGTCTTTAACGTCCTAGACGTCCCAGATGTCCCATATGTCCCTAACGTCCCAGACGTCCCAGATGTCCTATATGTCCCTAATGTCCCAAGCGTCTTAGATGTTCCATATGTCCCTAACGTCCCAGACGTCCTAAATGTCCCATATGTACCTAACGTCCCAGACGTCCCAGCTGTCCAGTATGTTCCTAACGTCCCAGACGTCCTAGACGTCGTAGATATCCAATATGTCCCTAACGTCCCAGACGTCCTAGATGTCCTATATGTCGCTAGCGTCCCAGACGTCCTATACGTCTCTAACGTCCCAGACGTCCTAGAGGTCCTAGTTGTCCCATATGTCCTTAACGTCCCAGATGTCCCATATGTCCCTAACGTCTCAGGCGTCCTAGATGTCTCATATGTCCTTAAGGTCATAGACGTCCCAGACGTCCCAGATGTCCTATATGCCTCTAACGTCCCAGACGTCCTAGACGTCCTAGTTGTCCCATATGTCCTTAACGTTCCAGACGTCCCAGATGTCCTATATGTCTCTAACGTACCAGACGTCCTAGACGTCCTAGATGTCCCATATGTCCCTAACGTCCCAGACGTCCTAGATGTCCTATATGTCCCTAGCGTCCCAGACGTCCCAGACGTCCTAGATGTCCCATATGTCCTTAACGTCCCAGACGTCCCAGATGGCCCATATGTCCCTAATGTCTCAGGCGTCCTAGATGTCTCATATGTCCTTAAGGACCCAGATGTCCCAGACGTCCTAAATGTCCCATATGTCCCTAACGTCCCAGACGTCTCAGATGTCCCATATGTCCCATATGTCCTTAACGTCCCAGACGTCCCAGATGTCCCATATGTCCCTAACGTCCCAGACGTCCCAGATGTCCCATATGTCCCATATGTCCCTAATGTCCCAGGCGTCCTAAATGTCCCATATATTTTTAACGTCCCACACGTCCCAGACGTCCTAGATGTCCCATATGTTCTTAACGTCCAAAACGTCCATGATGTCTCATATGACCCTAACGTCCCAGACGTCCCAGATGTCCCATATGTCCTATATGTCCCTAATGTCCCATACGTCCTAATTGTCCCATATGTCCTTAACGTCCCAGACGTCCCAGATGTCCCATATGTCCCATATGTCCCTAATGTCCCAGGCGTCCCAGATGTCCCATATGTCACATATATCCCTAATGTCCCAGGCGTCCCAAATGTCGCATATGTCCTTAACGTCCTAGACGTCCCAGACGTCCTAGATGTCCCATATGTCTTTAACGTCCTCGACGTCCCAGATGTCCCATATGTCCCTAACGTCCCAGACGTCCCAGATGTCCTATATGTCCCTAATGTCCCAAGCGTCTTAGATGTTCCATATGTCCCTAACGTCCCAGACGTCCTAAATGTCCCATATGTCCCTAACGTCCCAGAGGTCCCAGCTGTCCTGTATGTTCCTAACGTCCCAGACGTCCTAGACGTCCTAGATGTCCAATATGTCCCTAACGTCCCAGACGTCCTAGATGTCCTATATGTCGCTAGCGTCCCAGACGTCCCAGACGTCCTATACGTCTCTAACGTCCCAGACGTCCTAGACGTCCTAGTTGTCCCATATGTCCTTAACGTCCCAGATGTCCCATATGTCCCTAACGTCTCAGGCGTCCTAGATGTCTCATATGTCCTTAAGGTCCCAGACGTCCCAGACGTCCCAGATGTCCTATATGTCTCTAACGTCCCAGACGTCCTAGACGTCCTAGTTGTCCCATATGTCCTTAACGTCCCAGACGTCCCAGATGTCCTATATGTCTCTAACGTCCCAGACGTCCTAGACGTCCTAGTTGTCCCATATGTCCTTAACGTCCCAGATGTCCCATATGTTCCTAACGTCTCAGGCGTCCTAGATGTCTCATATGTCCTTAAGGTCCCAGACGTCCCAGACGTCCTAGATGTCCCATATGTTCTTAACGTCCCAGACGTCCCATATGTCCCTAACGTCCCAGACGTCCCAGATATCCCATATGTCCCTAATGTCCCAGGCGTCCTAAATGTTTCATATGTCCTTAACGTCCCAGACGTCCCAGACGTCCTAGATGTCCCATATGTACTTAACGTCCCAGACGTCCCAGATGGCTCATATGACCCTAACTTCCCAGACGTCCCAGATGTCCCATATGTCCTATATGTCCCTAATGTTCCAGGCGTCCTAGATGTTCCATTTGTCCCTAACCTCTCAGACGTCCTAAATGTCCCATATGTCCCTAACGTCCCAGACGTCCCAGCTGTCCCGTATGTCCTTAACGTACCAGATGTCCCAGACGTCCTAGATGTCTCATATGACCCTAACGTCCCAGACGTCCCAGATGTCCCATATGTCCTATATGTCCCTAATGTTCCAGGCGTCCTAGATGTTCCATTTGTCCCTAACCTCTCAGACGTCCTAAATGTCCCATATGTCCCTAACGTCCCAGACGTCCCAGCTGTCCCGTATGTCCTTAACGTACCAGATGTCCCAGACGTCCTAGATGTCCCATATGTCTATAACGTCCCAGACGTCCTAGACGTCCCATATGTCCTTAACGTCCCAGACGTCCCAGATGTCCCATATGTCCCATATGTCCCTAATGTCCCAGGCGTCCTAAGTGTTCCATATGTCCCTAATGTCCCAGACGTCCTAAATGCCCCATATGTCCCTAACGTCCCACACGTCCCAGCTGTCCCGTATGTCCCTAACGTCCCAGACGTCCCAGACGTCCTAGATGTCCCATATGTCCCTAACGTCCCAGACGTCCCAGATGTTTCATATGTCCCTAACGTCCCAGACGTCCCAGATGTCCCATATGTCCCATATGTCCCTAATGTCCCAGACGTTCCAATGTCCCATATGTCCCATATATCCTTAACGTTTCAGACGTCCCAGATGTACCATATGTTCCTAACGTCCCAGACGTCCCAAATGTCCCATATGTCCCATATGTCCCTAATGTCCCAGGCGTCCTAGATGTTCCATATGTCCCTAGCGTCCCAGACGTCCTAAATGTCCCATATGTCCCTAACGTCCCAGACGTTCAGCTGTCCCGTATGTTCCTAACGTCCCAGACGTCCCAGACGTCCCAGACGTCCTAGATGTCCCATATGTCCTTAACGTCCTAGACTTCCTAGATGTCCCATATGTCCTTAACGTCCCAGACGTCCTAGATGTCCCATATGTCCTTAACCTCCCAGACGCTTCAGATGTCCCATATGTCCCATATGTCCCTAATGTCCCAGGAGTCCTAAATGTCCCATATGTCCTTAACGTCCTAGACGTCCCAGACGTCCTAGATGTCCCATATGTTAACCTCCCAGACGCTTCAGATGTCCCATATGTCCCATATGTCCCTAATGTCCCAGACGTCCTAAATGTCCCATATGTCCTTAACGCCCTAGACGTCCCAGACGTCCTAGATGTCTTATATGTCCTTAATGTCCCAGACGTCCCAGATGTCCCATATGTCCCTAACGTCCCAGACGTCCCAGATGTCCCATATGTCCTATATGTCCCTAATGTCCCAGGCGTCCTAAATGTCCCATATGTCCTTAACGTCCCAGACGTCCCAGATGTCCCATATGTCCCTAATGTCCCAGGCGTCCTAGATGTTCCATATGTCCCTAGCGTCCCAGACGTTCAGCTGTCCCGTATGTCCCTAACGTCCCAGACGTCCCAGACGTCCTAGATGTCCTATATCTCCTTAACCTCATAGACTTCCTAGATGTCCCATATGTCCTTAATGTCCCAGACGTCCCGGATGTCCCATATGTCCCTAACGTCCCAGACGTCCCAGATGTCCCATATGTCCTATATGTCCCTAATGTCCCAGGCGTCCTAAATGTCCCATATGTCCTTAACGTCCCAGACGTCCCAGATGTCCCATATGTCCCTAATGTCCCAGGCGTCCTAGATGTTCCATATGTCGCTAGCGTCCCAGACGTTCAGCTGTCCCGTATGTCCCTAACGTCCCTGACGTCCCAGACGTCCTAGATGTCCCATATGTTCTTAACGTCCCAGACGTCCCTGATGTCTCATATGACCCTAACGTCCCAGACGTCCCAGATGTCCCATATGTCCTATATGTCCCTAATGTCCCAGGCGTCCTAAATGTCCCATATGTCCTTAACGTCCCAGACGTCCCAGATGGCCCATATGTCCCTAACGTCTCAGGCGTCCTAGATGTCTCATATGTCCTTAAGGTCCCAGATGTCCCAGACGTCCTAGATGTCCCATATGTCCCTAACGTCCCAGACGTCCCAGATGTCCCATATGTCCCATATGTCCTTAACGTCCCAGACGTCCCAGATGTCCCATATGTCCCTAACGTCCCAGACGTCCCAGATGTCCCATATGTCCCATATGTCCCTAATGTCCCAGGCGTCCTAAATGTCCCATATATTTTTAACGTCCCTGACGTCCCAGACGTCCTAGATGTCCCATATGTTCTTAACGTCCCAGACGTCCCTGATGTCTCATATGACCCTAACGTCCCAGACGTCCCAGATGTCCCATATGTCCTATATGTCCCTAATGTCCCAGGCGTCCTAAATGTCCCATATGTCCTTAACGTCCCAGACGTCCCAGATGTCCCATATGTCCCTAACGTCCCAGACGTTCAGCTGTCCCGTATGTCCCTAACGTCCCAGACGTCCCAGACGTCCTAGATGTCCTATATCTCCTTAACCTCCTAGACTTCCTAGATGTCCCATATGTCCTTAACGTCCCAGACGTCCCAGATATACCATATGTCCCTAACTTCCCAGGCGTCCTAAATGTCCCATGTGTCCTTAACGTCCCAGACGTCCCAGATGTCCCATATATCACATATATCCCTAATGTTCCAGGCGTCCCAAATGTCCCATATGTCCTTAACGTCCTAGACGTCCCAGACGTCCCAGATGTCCCATATGTCCCTAACGTCCCAGACGTCCCAGATGTCCCATATGTCCTATATGTCCCTAATGTCCCAGGCGTCCTAAATGTCCCATATGTCCTTAACGTCCCAGACGTCCCAGATGTCCCATATGTCCCATATGTCCCTAATGTCCCAAGCGTCCCAGATGTCCTATATGTCACCTATATCCCTAATGTCCCGGGCGTCCCAAATGTCCCATATGTCCTTAACGTCCTAGACGTCCCAGACGTCCTAGATGTCCCATATGTCTTTAACGTCCTAGACGTCCCAGATGTCCCATATGTCCCTAACGTCCCAGACGTCCCAGATGTCCTATATGTCCCTAATGTCCCAAGCGTCTTAGATGTTCCATATGTCCTTAACGTCCCAGACGTCCTAAATGTCCCATATGTACCTAACGTCCCAGACGTCCCAGCTGTCCAGTATGCTCCTAACGTCCCAGACGTCCTAGACGTCCTAGATATCCAAAATGTCCCTAACGTCCCAGACGTCCTAGATGTCCTATATGTCGCTAGCGCCCCAGACGTCCCAGACGTCCTATACGTCTCTAACGTCCCAGACGTCCTATACGTCCTAGTTGTCCCATATGTCCTTAACGTCCCAGATGTCCCATATGTCCCTAACGTCTCAGGCGTCCTAAATGTCTCATATGTCCTTAAGGTCATAGACGTCCCAGACGTCCCAGATGTCCTATATGTCTCTAACGTCCCAGACGTCCTAGACGTCCTAGTTGTCCCATATGTCCTTAACGTTCCAGACGTCTCAGATGTCCCATATGTCCCATATGTCCTTAACGTCCCAGACGTCCCAGATGTCCCATATGTCCCTAACGTCCCAGACGTCCCAGATGTCCCATATGTCCCATATGTCCCTAATGTCCTAGGCGTCCTAAATGTCCCATATATTTTTAAGGTCCCAGACGTCCTAGATGTCCCATAGGTTCTTAACGTCCCAAACGTTCATGATGTCTCATATGACCCTAACGTCCCAGACGTCCCAGATGTCCCATATGTCCTATATGTCCCTAATGTCCCATACGTCCTAATTGTCCCATATGTCCCTAACGTCCCAGACGTCCCAGCTGTCCCGTATGTCCTTAACGTACCAGATGTCCCAGACGTCCTAGATGTCCCATATGTCTATAACGTCCCAGACGTCCTAGACGTCCCATATGTCCTTAACGTCCCAGACGTCCCAGATGTCCCATATGTCCCATATGTCCCTAATGTCCCAGGCGTCCTAAGTGTTCCATATGTCCCTAATGTCCCAGACGTCCTAAATGCCCCATATGTCCCTAACGTCCCACACGTCCCAGCTGTCCCGTATGTCCCTAACGTCCCAGACGTCCCAGACGTCCTAGATGTCCCATATGTCCCTAACGTCCCAGACGTCCCAGATGTTTCATATGTCCCTAACGTCCCAGACGTCCCAGATGTCCCATATGTCCCATATGTCCCTAATGTCCCAGACGTTCCAATGTCCCATATGTCCCATATATCCTTAACGTTTCAGACGTCCCAGATGTACCATATGTTCCTAACGTCCCTGACGTCCCAAATGTCCCATATGTCCCATATGTCCCTAATGTCCCAGGCGTCCTAGATGTTCCATATGTCCCTAGCGTCCCAGACGTCCTAAATGTCCCATATGTCCCTAACGTCCCAGACGTTCAGCTGTCCCGTATGTTCCCAACGTCCCAGACGTCCCAGACGTCCTAGATGTCCCATATGTCCTTAACGTGCTAGACTTCCTAGATGTCCCATATGTCCTTAACGTCTCAGACGTCCTAGATGTCCCATATGTCCTTAACCTCCCAGACGCTTCAGATGTCCCATATGTCCCTAATGTCCCAGGAGTCCTAAATGTCCCATATGTCCTTAACGTCCTAGACGTCCCAGACGTCCTAGATGTCCCATATGTTAACCTCCCAGACGCTTCAGATGTCCCATATGTCCCATATGTCCCTAATGTCCCAGACGTCCTAAATGTCCCATATGTCCTTAACGCCCTAGACGTCCCAGACGTCCTAGATGTCCCATATGTCCTTAATGTCCCAGACGTCCCAGATGTCCCATATGTCCCTAACGTCCCAGACGTCCCAGATGTCCCATATGTCCTATATGTCCCTAATGTCCCAGGCGTCCTAAATGTCCCTTATGTCCTTAACGTCCCAGACGTCCCAGATGTCCCATATGTCCCTAATGTCCCAGGCGTCCTAGATGTTCCATATGTCCCTAGCGTCCCAGACGTCCTAAATGTCCCATATGTCCCTAACGTCCCAGACGTTCAGCTGTCCCGTATGTCCCTAACGTCCCAGACGTCCTAGATGTCCTATATCTCCTTAACGTCCTAGACTTCCTAGATGTCCCATATGTCCTTAACGTCCTAGACTTCCTAGATGTCCCATATGTCCTTAACGTCAAAGACGTCCCAGATATCCCATATGTCCTTAATGTTCCAGGCGTCCTAAATGTCCCATATGTCCTTAACGTCCCAGACGTCCCAGATGTCCCATATGTCCCATATGTCCCTAATGTCCCAGGCGTCCCAGATGTCCCATATATCACATATATTCCTAATGTCCCAGGCGTCCCAAATGTCCCATATGTCCTTACCGTCCTAGACGTCCCAGACATCCTAGATGTCCCATATGTCCTTAACGTCCAAGACGTCCCAGATGTCCCATATGTTCCTAACGTCCCAGACGTCCCAGATGTCCCATATGTTCCATATGTCCCAAATGTTTAAGGCGTCTTAGATGTTCCATATGTCCCTAACGTCCCAGACGTCCTAAATGTCCCATATGTCCCTAACGTCCCAGACGTCCCAGCTGTCCCGTATGTTCCTAACGTGCCAGACGTCCTAGACGTCCTAGATGTTCCATATGTCCCTAACGTCCCAGACGTCCTAGATGTCCTATATGTCCATACCGTCCCAGACGTCCCAGACGACCTAGATGTCCCATATGTCCTTAACGTCCCAGACGTCCCAGATGTCCTATATGTCTCTAAAGTCTCAGACGTCCTAGACGTCCTAGTTGTCCCATATGTCCTTAACGTCCCAGACGTCCCAGATGGCCCATATGTCCCTAACGTCTCAGGCGTCATAGATGTCTCATATGCCCTTAAAGTCCCAGGTGTCCCAGACGTCCTAGATGTCCCATATGTCCTTAACGTCACAGACGTCCCAGATGTCCCATATGTCCCTAACGTCCCAGACGTCCCAGATGTCCCATATGTCCCATATGTCCCTAATGTCCCAGGCGTCCTAAATGTCCCATATGTTTTTAACGTCCCAGACGTCCCAGACGTCCTAGATGTCCCATATGTTCTTAACGTCCCAGACGTCCCAGATGTCTCATATGAGCCTAACGTCCCAGACGTCCCAGATGTCCCATATACCCTATATGTCCCTAATGTCCCAGGCGTCCTAAATGTCCCATATGTCCTTAACGTCCCAGACGTCCCAGATGTCCCATATGTCCCATATGTCCCTAATGTCCCAAGCGTCCCAGATGTCCTATATGTCACATATATCCCTAATGTCCCGGGCGTCCCACATGTCCCATATGTCCTTAACGTCCTAGACGTCCCAGACGTCCTAGATGTCCCATATGTCTTTAACGTCCTAGACGTCCCAGATGTCCCATATGTCCCTAACGTCCCAGACGTCCCAGATGTCCTATATGTCCCTAATGTCCCAAGCGTCTTAGATGTTCCATATGTCCCTAACGTCCCAGACGTCCTAAATGTCCCATATGTACCTAACGTCCCAGACGTCCCAGCTGTCCAGTATGTTCCTAACGTCCCAGACGTCCTAGACGTCCTAGATATCCAATATGTCCCTAACGTCCCAGACGTCCTAGATGTCCTATATGTCGCTAGCGTCCCAGACGTCCCAGACGTCCTATACGTCTCTAACGTCCCAGACGTCCTAGACGTCCTAGTTGTCCCATATGTCCTTAACGTCCCAGATGTCCCATATGTCCCTAACGTCTCAGGCGTCCTAGATGTCTCATATGTCCTTAAGGTCATAGACGTCCCAGACGTCCCAGATGTCCTATATGCCTCTAACGTCCCAGACGTCCTAGACGTCCTAGTTGTCCCATATGTCCTTAACGTCCCAGACGTCCCAGATGTCCTATATGTCTCTAACGTACCAGACGTCCTAGACGTCCTAGATGTCCCATATGTCCCTAACGTCCCAGACGTCCTAGATGTCCTATATGTCCCTAGCGTCCCAGACGTCCCAGACGTCCTAGATGTCCCATATGTCCTTAACGTCCCAGACGTCCCAGATGGCCCATATGTCCCTAATGTCTCAGGCGTCCTAGATGTCTCATATGTCCTTAAGGACCCAGATGTCCCAGACGTCCTAAATGTCCCATATGTCCCTAACGTTCCAGACGTCTCAGATGTCCCATATGTCCCATATGTCCTTAACGTCCCAGACGTCCCAGATGTCCCATATGTCCCTAACGTCCCAGACGTCCCAGATGTCCCATATGTCCCATATGTCCCTAATGTCCCAGGCGTCCTAAATGTCCCATATATTTTTAACGTCCCACACGTCCCAGACGTCCTAGATGTCCCATATGTTCTTAACGTCCCAAACGTCCATGATGTCTCATATGACCCTAACGTCCCAGACGTCCCAGATGTCCCATATGTCCTATATGTCCCTAATGTCCAATACGTCCTAATTGTCCCATATGTCCTTAACGTCCCAGACGTCCCAGATGTCCCATATGTCCCATATGTCCCTAATGTCCCAGGCGTCCCAGATGTCCCATATGTCACATATATCCCTAATGTCCCAGGCGTCCCAAATGTCGCATATGTCCTTAACGTCCTAGACGTCCCAGACGTCCTAGATGTCCCATATGTCTTTAACGTCCTCGACGTCCCAGATGTCCCATATGTCCCTAACGTCCCAGACGTCCCAGATGTCCTATATGTCCCTAATGTCCCAAGCGTCTTAGATGTTCCATATGTCCCTAACGTTCCAGACGTCCTAAATGTCCCATATGTCCCTAACGTCCCAGAGGTCCCAGCTGTCCTGTATGTTCCTAACGTCCCAGACGTCCTAGACGTCCTAGATGTCCAATATGTCCCTAACGTCCCAGACGTTCTAGATGTCCTATATCTCGCTAGCGTCCCAGACGTCCCAGACGTCCTATACGTCTCTAACGTCCCAGACGTCCTAGACGTCCTAGTTGTCCCATATGTCCTTAACGTCCCAGATGTCCCATATGTCCCTAACGTCTCAGGCGTCCTAGATGTCTCATATGTCCTTAAGGTCCCAGACGTCCCAGACGTCCCAGATGTCCTATATGTCTCTAACGTCCCAGACGTCCTAGACGTCCTAGTTGTCCCATATGTCCTTAACGTCCCAGACGTCCCAGATGTCCTATATGTCTCTAACGTCCCAGACGTCCTAGACGTCCTAGTTGTCCCATATGTCCTTAACGTCCCAGATGTCCCATATGTTCCTAACGTCTCAGGCGTCCTAGATGTCTCATATGTCCTTAAGGTCCCAGACGTCCCAGACGTCCTAGATGTCCCATATGTTCTTAACGTCCCAGACGTCCCAGATGTCCCATATGTCCCTAACGTCCCAGACGTCCCAGATATCCCATATGTCCCTAATGTCCCAGGCGTCCTAAATGTTTCATATGTCCTTAACGTCCCAGACGTCCCAGACGTCCTAGATGTCCCATATGTCCTTAACGTCCCAGACGTCCCAGATGGCTCATATGACCCTAACTTCCCAGACGTCCCAGATGTCCCATATGTCCTATATGTCCCTAATGTTCCAGGCGTCCTAGATGTTCCATTTGTCCCTAACCTCTCAGACGTCCTAAATGTCCCATATGTCCCTAACGTCCCAGACGTCCCAGCTGTCCCGTATGTCCTTAACGTACCAGATGTCCCAGACGTCCTAGATGTCTCATATGACCCTAACGTCCCAGACGTCCCAGATGTCCCATATGTCCTATATGTCCCTAATGTTCCAGGCGTCCTAGATGTTCCATTTGTCCCTAACCTCTCAGACGTCCTAAATGTCCCATATGTCCCTAACGTCCCAGACGTCCCAGCTGTCCCGTATGTCCTTAACGTACCAGATGTCCCAGACGTCCTAGATGTCCCATATGTCTATAACGTCCCAGACGTCCTAGACGTCCCATATGTCCTTAACGTCCCAGACGTCCCAGATGTCCCATATGTCCCATATGTCCCTAATGTCCCAGGCGTCCTAAGTGTTCCATATGTCCCTAATGTCCCAGACGTCCTAAATGCCCCATATGTCCCTAACGTCCCACACGTCCCAGCTGTCCCGTATGTCCCTAACGTCCCAGACGTCCCAGACGTCCTAGATGTCCCATATGTCCCTAACGTCCCAGACGTCCCAGATGTTTCATATGTCCCTAACGTCCCAGACGTCCCAGATGTCCCATATGTCCCATATGTCCCTAATGTCCCAGAATTTCCAAGGTCCCATATGTCCCATATATCCTTAACGTTTCAGACGTCCCAGATGTACCATATGTTCCTAACGTCCCAGACGTCCCAAATGTCCCATATGTCCCATATGTCCCTAATGTCCCAGGCGTCCTAGATGTTCCATATGTCCCTAGCGTCCCAGACGTCCTAAATGTCCCATATGTCCCTAACGTCCCAGACGTTCAGCTGTCCCGTATGTTCCTAACGTCCCAGACGTCCCAGACGTCCTAGATGTCCCATATGTCCTTAACGTCCTAGACTTCCTAGATGTCCCATATGTCCTTAACGTCCCAGACGTCCTAGATGTCCCATATGTCCTTAACCTCCCAGACGCTTCAGATGTAACATATATCCCATATGTCCCTAATGTCCCAGGAGTCCTAAATGTCCCATATGTCCTTAACGTCCTAGACGTCCCAGACGTCCTAGATGTCCCATATGTTAACCTCCCAGACGCTTCAGATGTCCCATATGTCCCATATGTCCCTAATGTCTTAGACGTCCTAAATGTCCCATATGTCCTTAACGCCCTAGACGTCCCAGACGTCCTAGATGTCCCATATGTCCTTAATGTCCCAGACGTCCCAGATGTCCCATATGTCCCTAACGTCCCAGACGTCCCAGATGTCCCATATGTCCTATATGTCCCTAATGTCCCAGGCGTCCTAAATGTCCCATATGTCCTTAACGTCCCAGACGTCCCAGATGTCCCATATGTCCCTAATGTCCCAGGCGTCCTAGATGTTCCATATGTCCCTAGCGTCCCAGACGTTTAGCTGTCCCGTATGTCCCTAACGTCCCAGACGTCCCAGACGTCCTAGATGTCCTATATCTCCTTAACCTCCTAGACTTCCTAGATGTCCCATATGTCCTTAATGTCCCAGACGTCCCAGATGTCCCATATGTCCCTAACGTCCCAGACGTCCCAGATGTCCCATATGTCCTATATGTCCCTAATGTCCCAGGCGTCCTAAATGTCCCATATGTCCTTAACGTCCCAGACGTCCCAGATGTCCCATATGTCCCTAATGTCCCAGGCGTCCTAGATGTTCCATATGTCCCTAGCGTCCCAGACGTTCAGCTGTCCCGTATGTCCCTAACGTCCCTGACGTCCCAGACGTCCTAGATGTCCCATATGTTCTTAACGTCCCAGACGTCCCTGATGTCTCATATGACCCTAACGTCCCAGACGTCCCAGATGTCCCATATGTCCTATATGTCCCTAATGTCCCAGGCGTCCTAAATGTCCCATATGTCCTTAACGTCCCAGACGTCCCAGATGGCCCATATGTCCCTAACGTCTCAGGCGTCCTAGATGTCTCATATGTCCTTAAGGTCCCAGATGTCCCAGACGTCCTAGATGTCCCATATGTCCCTAACGTCCCAGACGTCCCAGATGTCCCATATGTCCCATATGTCCTTAACGTCCCAGACGTCCCAGATGTCCCATATGTCCCTAACGTCCCAGACGTCCCAGATGTCCCATATGTCCCATATGTCCCTAATGTCCCAGGCGTCCTAAATGTCCCATATATTTTTAACGTCCCTGACGTCCCAGACGTCCTAGATGTCCCATATGTTCTTAACGTCCCAGACGTCCCTGATGTCTCATATGACCCTAACGTCCCAGACGTCCCAGATGTCCCATATGTCCTATATGTCCCTAATGTCCCAGGCGTCCTAAATGTCCCATATGTCCTTAACGTCCCAGACGTCCCAGATGTCCCATATGTCCCTAACGTCCCAGACGTTCAGCTGTCCCGTATGTCCCTAACGTCCCAGACGTCCCTGACGTCCTAGATGTCCTATATCTCCTTAACCTTCTAGACTTCCTAGATGTCCCATATGTCCTTAACGTCCCAGACGTCCCAGATATACCATATGTCCCTAACTTCCCAGGCGTCCCAAATGTCCCATATGTCCTTAACGTCCTAGACGTCCCAGACGTCCTAGATGTCCCATATGTGATTAACGTCCTAGACGTCCCAGATGTCCCATATGTCCCTAATGTCCCAGGCGTCTTAGATGTTCCATATGTCCCTAACGTCCCAGACGTCCTAGACGTCCTAGATGCCCATATGTCCCTAACGTCCCAGACGTCCTAGATGTCCTATATGTCCCTAGCGTCCCAGACGTCCCAGACGTCCTAGATGTCCCATATGTCCTTAACGTCCCAGACGTCCCAGCTGTCCCGTATGTTCCTAACGTCCCAGACGTCCTAGACGTCCTAGATGCCCATATGTCCCTAACGTCCCAGACGTCCTAGATGTCCTATATGTCCCTAGCGTCCCAGACGTCCCAGACGTCCTAGATGTCCCATATGTCTTTAACGTCCCAGACGTCCCAGATGTCCTATATGTTTTTAAAGTCTCAGACGTCCTAGACGTCTTAGTTGTCCCATATGTCCTTAACGTCCCAGACGTCCCAGATGGCCCATATGTCCCTAACGTCTCAGGCGTCCTAGATGTCTCATATGTCCTTAAGGTCCCAGATGTCCCAGACGTACTAGATGTCCCATATGTCCCTAACGTCCCAGACGTCCCAGATGTCCCATATGTCCCATATGTCCTTAACGTCCCAGACGTCCCTGATGTCCCATATGTCCCTAACGTCCCAGACGTCCCAGATGTCCCATATGTCCCATATGTCCCTAATGTCCCAGGCGTCCTAAATGTCCCATATATTTTTAACGTCCCTGACGTCCCAGACGTCCTAGATGTCCCATATGTTCTTAACGTCCCAGACGTCCCTGATGTCTCATATGACCCTAACGTCCCAGACGTCCCAGATGTCCCATATGTCCTATATGTCGATAATGTCCCAGGCGTCCTAAATGTCCCATATGTCCTAAACGTCCCAGACGTCCCAGATGTCCCATATGTCCCTAACGTCCCAGACGTTCAGCTGTCCCGTATGTCCCTAACGTCCCAGACGTCCCAGACGTCCTAGATGTCCTATATCTCCTTAACCTCCTAGACTTCCTAGATGTCCCATATGTCCTTAACGTCCCAGACGTCCCAGATATACCATATGTCCCTAACTTCCCAGGCTTCCTAAATGTCCCATGTGTCCTTAACGTCCCAGACGTCCCAGATGTCCCATATATCACATATATCCCTAATGTTCCAGGCGTCCCAAATGTCCCATATGTCCTTAACGTCCTAGACGTCCCAGACGTCCTAGATGTCCCATATGTGATTAACGTCCTAGACGTCCCAGATGTCCCATATGTCCCTAATGTCCCAGGCGTCTTAGATGTTCCATATGTCCCTAACGTCCCAGACGTCCTAAATGTCCCATATGTCAATAACGTCCCAGACGTCCCAGCTGTCCCGTATGTTCCTAACGTCCCAGACGTCCTAGACGTCCTAGATGCCCATATGTCCCTAACGTCCCAGACGTCCTAGATGTCCTATATGTCCCTAGCGTCCCAGACGTCCCAGACGTCCTAGATGTCCCATATGTCCTTAACGTCCCAGACGTCCCAGATGTCCTATATGTTTTTAAAGTCTCAGACATCCTAGACGTCTTAGTTGTCCCATATGTCCTTAACGTCCCAGACGTCCCAGATGGCCCATATGTCCCTAACGTCTCAGGCGTCCTAGATGTCTCATATGTCTTTAAGGTCCCAGATGTCCCAGACGTCCTAGATGTCCCATATGTCCCTAACGTCCCAGACGTCCCAGATGTCCCATATGTCCCATATGTCCTTAACGTCCCAGACGTCCCAGATGTCCCATATGTCCCTAACGTCCCAGACGTCCCAGATGTCCCATATGTCCCATATGTCCCTAATGTCCCAGGCGTCCTAAATGTCCCATATATTTTTAACGTCCCTGACGTCCCAGACGTCCTAGATGTCCCATATGTTCTTAACGTCCCAGACGTCCCTGATGTCTCATATGACCCTAACGTCCCAGACGTCCCAGATGTCCCATATGTCTTATATGTCCCTAATGTCCCAGGCGTCCTAAATGTCCCATATGTCCTTAACGTCCCAGACGTCCCAGATGTCCCATATGTCCCATATGTCCCTCATGTCCCAGGCGTCCCAGATGTCCCATATGTCACATTTATCCCTAATGTCCCAGGCGTCCCAAATGTCCCATATGTCCTTAACGTCCTAGACGTCCCAGACGTCCTAGATGTCCCATATGTCTTTAACGTCCTCGACGTCCCAGATGTCCCATATGTCCCTAACGTCCCAGACGTCCCAGATGTCCCATATGTCCCTAACGTCCCAGACGTCCTAAATGCCCCATATGTCCTTAACGTCCCACACGTCCCAGACGTCCTAGATGTCCCATATGTCCCTAACGTCCCAGACGTCCCAGATGTTTCATATGTCCGTAACGTCCCAGACGTCCCAGATGTCCCATATGTCCCATATGTCCCTAATGTCCCAGACGTCCCAGATGTCCCATATGTCCCATATATCCTTAACGTTTCAGACGTCCCAGATGTACCATATGTTCCTAACGTCCCAGACGTCCCAAATGTCCCATATGTCCTATATGTCCCTAATGTCCCAGGCGTCCTAGATGTTCCATATGTCCCTAGCGTCCCAGACGTCCTAAATGTCCCATATGTCCCTATCGTCCCAGACGTTCAGCTGTCCCATATGTTTCTAACGTCCCAGACGTCCCAGACGTCCTAGATGTCCCATATGTCCTTAACGTCCTAGACTTCCTAGATGTCCCATATGTCCTTTACGTCCCAGACGTCCTAGATGTCCCATATGTCCTTAACCTCCCAGACGCTTCAGATGTCCCATATGTCCCATATGTCCCTAATGTCCCAGGAGTCCTAGATGTCCCATATGTCCTTAACGTCCTAGACGTCCCAGACGCCCTAGATGTCCCATATGTTAACATCCCAGACGCTTCAGATGTCCCATATGTCCCATATGTCCCTAATGTCCCAGACGTCCTAAATGTCCCATATGTCCTTAACGTCCTAGACGTCCCAGACGTCCTAGATGTCCCATATGTCCTTAACGTCCCAGACGTCCCAGATGTCCCATATGTCCCTAACGTCCCAGACGTCCCAGATGTCCCATATGTCCTATATGTCCCTAATGTCCCAGGCGTCCTAAATGTCCCATATGTCCTTAACGTCCCAGACGTCCCAGACGTCCTAGATGTCCCATATATCCTTAACGTCCCAGACGTCCCAGATGTCCCATATGTCCCTAATGTCCCAGGCGTCCTAGATGTTCCATATGTCCCTAGCGTCCCAGACGTCCTAAATGTCCCATATGTCCCTAACGTCCCAGACGTTCAGCTGTCCCGTATGTCCCTAACGTCCCAGACGTCCCAGACGTCCTAGATGTCCCATATCTCCTTAACGTCCTAGACTTCCTAGATGTCCCATATGTCCTTAACGTCCCAGACGTCCCAGATATACCATATGTCCCTAACGTC
Source organism: Agriotes lineatus (assembly GCA_940337035.1). Taxonomy (NCBI): domain Eukaryota; kingdom Metazoa; phylum Arthropoda; class Insecta; order Coleoptera; family Elateridae; genus Agriotes; species Agriotes lineatus. Next base: position 22,482 of record CALNHX010004189.1, on the reverse strand, counting down.
CCAGGCGTCCTAAATGTCCCATGTGTCCTTAACGTCCCAGACGTCCCAGATGTCCCATATGTCCCATATGTCCCTAATCTCCTAGGCGTCCCAGATGTCCCATATATCCCATATATCCCTAATGTCCCAGGCGTCCCAAATGTCCCATATGTCCTTAACGTCCTAGACGTCCCAGACGTCCTAGATGTCCCATATGTGATTAACGTCCTAGACGTCCCAGATGTCCCATATGTCCCTAATGTCCCAGGCGTCTTAGATGTTCCATATGTCCCTAACGTCCCAGACGTCCTAAATGTCCCATATGTCTTTAACGTCCCAGACGTCCCAGCTGTCCCGTATGTTCCTAACGTCCCAGACGTCCTAGACGTCCTAGATGTCCCATATGTCCCTAACGTCCCAGACGTCCTAGATTTCCTATATGTCCCTAGCGTCCCAGACGTCCCAGACGTCCTAGATGTCCCATATGTCCTTAACGTCCCAGATGTCCTATATGTTTTTAAAGTCTCAGACGTCCTAGACGTCCTAGTTGTCCCATATGTCCTTAACGTCCCAGACGTCCCAGATGGCCCATATGTCCCTAACGTCTCAGGCGTCCTAGTTGTCTCATATGTCCTTAAGGTCCCAGATGTCCCAGACGTCCTAGATGTCCCATATGTCCCTAACGTCCCAGACGTCCCAGACGTCCCAGATGTCCCATATGTTCCTAACGTCCCAGACGTCCCAGATGTCCCATATGTCCCTAACGTCCCAGACGTCCCAGATGTCCCATATGTCCCATATGTCCCTAATGTCCCAGGCGTCCTAAATGTCCCATATATTTTTAACATCCCAGACGTCCCAGACGTCCTAGATGTCCCATATGTTCTTAACGTCCCAGACGTCCCTGATGTCTCATATGACCCTAACGTCCCAGACGTCCCAGATGTCCCATATGTCCTATATGTCCCTAATGTCCCAGGCGTCCTAAATGTCCCATATGTCCTTAACGTCCCAGACGTCCCAGATGTCCCATATGTCCCATATGTCCCTAATGTCCCAGGCATCCCAGATGTCCCATATGTCACATATATCCCTAATGTCCCAGGCTTCCCAAATGTCCCATATGTCCTTAACGTCCTAGACGTCCCAGACGTCCTAGATGTCCCATATGTCTTTAACGTCCTCGACGTCCCAGATGTCCCATATGTCCCTAACGTCCCAGACGTCCCAGATGTCCCATATGTCCTATATGTCCCTAATGTCCCAGGCGTCCTAAATGTCCCATATGTCCTTAACGTCCCAGACGTCCCAGATGTCCCATATGTCCCTAACGTCCCAGACGTTCAGCTGTCCCGTATGTCCCTAACGTCCCAGACGTCCCAGACGTCCTAGATGTCCTATATCTCCTTAACCTTCTAGACTTCCTAGATGTCCCATATGTCCTTAACGTCCCAGACGTCCCAGATATACCATATGTCCCTAACTTCCCAGGCGTCCCAAATGTCCCATATGTCCTTAACGTCCTAGACGTCCCAGACGTCCTAGATGTCCCATATGTGATTAACGTCCTATACGTCCCAGATGTCCCATATGTCCCTAATGTCCCAGGCGTCTTAGATGTTCCATATGTCCCTAACGTCCCAGACGTCCTAGACGTCCTAGATGCCCATATGTCCCTAACGTCCCAGACGTCCTAGATGTCCTATATGTCCCTAGCGTCCCAGACGTCCCAGACGTCCTAGATGTCCCATATGTCCTTAACGTCACAGACGTCCCAGCTGTCCCGTATGTTCCTAACGTCCCAGACGTCCTAGACGTCCTAGATGCCCATATGTCCCTAACGTCCCAGACGTCCTAGATGTCCTATATGTCCCTAGCGTCCCAGACGTCCCAGACGTCCTAGATGTCCCATATGTCCTTAACGTCCCAGACGTCCCAGATGTCCTATATGTTTTTAAAGTCTCAGACGTCCTAGACGTCTTAGTTGTCCCATATGTCCTTAACGTCCCAGACGTCCCAGATGGCCCATATGTCCCTAACGTCTCAGGCGTCCTAGATGTCTCATATGTCCTTAAGGTCCCAGATGTCCCAGACGTCCTAGATGTCCCATATGTCCCTAACGTCCCAGACGTCCCAGATGTCCCATATGTCCCATATGTCCTTAACGTCCCAGACGTCCCTGATGTCCCATATGTCCCTAACGTCCCAGACGTCCCAGATGTCCCATATGTCCCATATGTCCCTAATGTCCCAGGCGTCCTAAATGTCCCATATATTTTTAACGTCCCTGACGTCCCAGACGTCCTAGATGTCCCATATGTTCTTAACGTCCCAGACGTCCCTGATGTCTCATATGACCCTAACGTCCCAGACGTCCCAGATGTCCCATATGTCCTATATGTCCCTAATGTCCCAGGCGTCCTAAATGTCCCATATGTCCTAAACGTCCCAGACGTCCCAGATGTCCCATATGTCCCTAACGTCCCAGACGTTCAGCTGTCCCGTATGTCCCTAACGTCCCAGACGTCCCAGACGTCCTAGATGTCCTATATCTCCTTAACCTCCTAGACTTCCTAGATGTCCCATATGTCCTTAACGTCCCAGACGTCCCAGATATACCATATGTCCCTAACTTCCCAGGCTTCCTAAATGTCCCATGTGTCCTTAACGTCCCAGACGTCCCAGATGTCCCATATATCACATATATCCCTAATGTTCCAGGCGTCCCAAATGTCCCATATGTCCTTAACGTCCTAGACGTCCCAGACGTCCTAGATGTCCCATATGTGATTAACGTCCTAGACGTCCCAGATGTCCCATATGTCCCTAATGTCCCAGGCGTCTTAGATGTTCCATATGTCCCTAACGTCCCAGACGTCCTAAATGTCCCATATGTCAATAACGTCCCAGACGTCCCAGCTGTCCCGTATGTTCCTAACGTCCCAGACGTCCTAGACGTCCTAGATGCCCATATGTCCCTAACGTCCCAGACGTCCTAGATGTCCTATATGTCCCTAGCGTCCCAGACGTCCCAGACGTCCTAGATGTCCCATATGTCCTTAACGTCCCAGACGTCCCAGATGTCCTATATGTTTTTAAAGTCTCAGACGTCCTAGACGTCTTAGTTGTCCCATATGTCCTTAACGTCCCAGACGTCCCAGATGGCCCATATGTCCCTAACGTCTCAGGCGTCCTAGATGTCTCATATGTCCTTAAGGTCCCAGATGTCCCAGACGTCCTGGATGTCCCATATGTCCCTAACGTCCCAGACGTCCGAGATGTCCCATATGTCCCATATGTCCTTAACGTCCCAGACGTCCCAGATGTCCCATATGTCCCTAACGTCCCAGACGTCCCAGATGTCCCATATGTCCCATATGTCCCTAATGTCCCAGGCGTCCTAAATGTCCCATATATTTTTAACGTCCCTGACGTCCCAGACGTCCTAGATGTCCCATATGTTCTTAACGTCCCAGACGTCCCTGATGTCTCATATGACCCTAACGTCCCAGACGTCCCAGATGTCCCATATGTCCCTAACGTCCCAGACGTCCCAGATGTCCCATATGTCCTATATGTCCCTAATGTCCCAGGCGTCCTAAATGTCCCATATGTCCTTAACGTCCCAGACGTCCCAGATGTCCCATATGTCCCATATGTCCCTCATGTCCCAGGCGTCCCAGATGTCCCATATGTCACATTTATCCCTAATGTCCCAGGCGTCCCAAATGTCCCATATGTCCTTAACGTCCTAGACGTCCCAGACGTCCTAGATGTCCCATATGTCTTTAACGTCCTCGACGTCCCAGATGTCCCATATGTCCGTAACGTCCCAGACGTCCCAGATGTCCCATATGTCCCTAACGTCCCAGACGTCCTAAATGCCCCATATGTCCCTAACGTCCCACACGTCCCAGACGTCCTAGATGTCCCATATGTCCCTAACGTCCCAGACGTCCCAGATGTTTCATATGTCCCTAACGTCCCAGACGTCCCAGATGTCCCATATGTCCCATATGTCCCTAATGTCCCAGACGTCCCAGATGTCCCATATGTCCCATATATCCTTAACGTTTCAGACGTCCCAGATGTACCATATGTTCCTAACGTCCCAGACGTCCCAAATGTCCCATATGTCCTATATGTCCCTAATGTCCCAGGCGTCCTAGATGTTCCATATGTCCCTAGCGTCCCAGACGTCCTAAATGTCCCATATGTCCCTAACGTCCCAGACGTTCAGCTGTCCCATATGTTTCTAACGTCCCAGACGTCCCAGACGTCCTAGATGTCCCATATGTCCTTAACGTCCTAGACTTCCTAGATGTCCCATATGTCCTTAACGTCCCAGACGTCCTAGATGTCCCATATGTCCTTAACCTCCCAGACGCTTCAGATGTCCCATATGTCCCATATGTCCCTAATGTCCCAGGAGTCCTAGATGTCCCATATGTCCTTAACGTCCTAGACGTCCCAGACGCCCTAGATGTCCCATATGTTAACATCCCAGACGCTTCAGATGTCCCATATGTCCCATATGTCCCTAATGTCCCAGACGTCCTAAATGTCCCATATGTCCTTAACGTCCTAGACGTCCCAGACGTCCTAGATGTCCCATATGTCCTTAACGTCCCAGACGTCCCAGATGTCCCATATGTCCCTAACGTCCCAGACGTCCCAGATGTCCCATATGTCCTATATGTCCCTAATGTCCCAGGCGTCCTAAATGTCCCATATGTCCTTAACGTCCCAGACGTCCCAGACGTCCTAGATGTCCCATATATCCTTAACGTCCCAGACGTCCCAGATGTCCCATATGTCCCTAATGTCCCAGGCGTCCTAGATGTTCCATATGTCCCTAGCGTCCCAGACGTTCTAAATGTCCCATATGTCCCTAACGTCCCAGACGTTCAGCTGTCCCGTATGTCCCTAACGTCCCAGACGTCCCAGACGTCCTAGATGTCCCATATCTCCTTAACGTCCTAGACTTCCTAGATGTCCCATATGTCCTTAACGTCCCAGACGTCCCAGATATACCATATGTCCCTAACGTCCCAGGCGTCCTAAATGTCCCATGTGTCCTTAACGTCCCAGACGTCCCAGATGTCCCATATGTCCCATATGTCCCTAATCTCCTAGGCGTCCCAGATGTCCCATATATCCCATATACCCCTAATGTCCCAGGCGTCCCAAATGTCCCATATGTCCTTAACGTCCTAGACGTCCCAGACGTCCTAGATGTCCCATATGTGATTAACGTCCTAGACGTCCCAGATGTCCCATATGTCCCTAATGTCCCAGGCGTCTTAGATGTTCCATATGTCCCTAACGTCCCAGACGTCCTAAATGTCCCATATGTCTTTAACGTCCCAGACGTCCCAGCTGTCCCGTATGTTCCTAACGTCCCAGACGTCCTAGACGTTATAGATGTCCCATATGTCCCTAACGTCCCAGACGTCCTAGATGTCCTATATGTCCCTAGCGTCCCAGACGTCCCAGACGTCCTAGATGTCCCATATGTCCTTAACGTCCCAGACGTCCCAGATGTCCTATATGTTTTTAAAGTCTCAGACGTCCTAGACGTCCTAGTTGTCCCATATGTCCTTAACGTCCCAGACGTCCCAGATGGCCCATATGTCCCTAACGTCTCAGGCGTCCTAGTTGTCTCATATGTCCTTAAGGTCCTAGATGTCCCAGACGTCCTAGATGTCCCATATGTCCCTAACGTCCCAGACGTCCCAGACGTCCCAGATGTCCCATATGTTCCTAACGTCCCAGACGTCCCAGATGTCCCATATGTCCCTAACGTCCCAGACGTCCCAGATGTCCCATATGTCCCATATGTCCCTAATGTCCCAGGCGTCCTAAATGTCCCATATATTTTTAACATCCCAGACGTCCCAGACGTCCTAGATGTCCCATATGTTCTTAACGTCCCAGACGTCCCTGATGTCTCATATGACCCTAACGTCCCAGACGTCCCAGATGTCCCATATGTCCTATATGTCCCTAATGTCCCAGGCGTCCTAAATGTCCCATATGTCCTTAACGTCCCAGACGTCCCAGATGTCCCATATGTCCCATATGTCCCTAATGTCCCAGGCATCCCAGATGTCCCATATGTCACATATATCCCTAATGTCCCAGGCTTCCCAAATGTCCCATATGTCCTTAACGTCCTAGACGTCCCAGACGTCCTAGATGTCCCATATGTCTTTAACGTCCTCGACGTCCCAGATGTCCCATATGTCCCTAACGTCCCAGACGTCCCAGATGTCCTATATGTCCCTAATGTCAAAAGCGTCTTAGATGTTCCATATGTCCCTAACATCCCAGACGTCCTAAATGTCCCATATGTCCCTAACGTCCCAGACGTCCCAGCTGTCCCGTATGTTCCTAACGTCCCAGACTTCCTAGACGTCCTAGATGTCCAATATGTCCCTAACGTCCCAGACGTCCTAGATGTCCTATATGTCGCTAGCGTTCCAGACGTCCCAGACGTCCTATACGTCTCTAACGTCCCAGACGTCCTAGACGTCCTGGTTGTCCGATATGTCCTTAACGTCCCAGATGTCCCATATGTCCCTAACGTCTCAGGCGTCCTAGATGTCTCATATGTCCTTAAGGTCCCAGACGTCCCAGACGTCCCAGATGTCCTATATGTCTCTAACGTCCCAGACGTCCTAGACGTCCTAGTTGTCCCATATGTCCTTAACGTCCCAGACGTCCTAGATGTCCTATATGTCTCTAACGTCCCAGACGTCCTAGACGTCCTAGTTGTCCCATATGTCCTTAACGTCCCAGATGTCCCATATGTCCCTAACGTCTCAGGCGTCCTAGATGTCTCATATGTCCTTAAGGTCCCAGATGTCCCATATGTTCCTAACGTCTCAGGCGTCCTAGATGTCTCATATGTCCTTAAGGTCCCAGACGTCCTAAATGTCCCATATGTCCCTAACGTCCCAGACGTCCCAGCTGTCCTGTATGTTCCTAACGTCCCAGACGTCCTAGACGTCCTAGATGTCCAATATGTCCCTAACGTCCCAGACGTCCTAGACGTCCTAGTTGTCCCATATGTCCTTAACGTCCCAGATGTCCCATATGTCTCTAACGTCTCAGGCGTCCTAGATGTCTCATATGTCCTTAAGGTCCCAGATGTCCCATATGTTCCTAACGTCTCAGGCGTCCTAGATGTCTCATATGTCCTTAAGGTCCCAGACGTCTTAGATGTTCCATATGTCCCTAACGTCCCAGACGTCCTAAATGTCCCATATGTCCCTAACGTCCCAGACGTCCCAGCTGTCCTGTATGTTCCTAACGTCCCAGACGTCCTAGACGTCCTAGATGTCCAATATGTCCCTAACGTCCCAGACGTCCTAGATGTCCTATATGTCGCTAGCGTCCCAGACGTCCCAGACGTCCTATACGTCTCTAACGTCCCAGACGTCCTAGACGTCCTAGTTGTCCCATATGTCCTTAACGTCCCAGATGTCCCATATGTCCCTAACGTCTCAGGCGTCCTAGATGTCTCATATGTCCTTAAGGTCCCAGACGTCCCAGACGTCCCAGATGTCCTATATGTCTCTAACGTCCCAGACGTCCTAGACGTCCTAGTTGTCCCATATGTCCTTAACGTCCCAGATGTCCCATATGTTCCTAACGTCTCAGGCGTCCTAGATGTCTCATATGTCCTTAAGGTCCCAGACGTCCCAGACGTCCTATGTGTCCCATATGTTCTTAACGTCCCAGACGTCCCAGATGTCCCATATGTCCCTAACGTCCCAGACGTCCCAGATATCCCATATGTCGCTAATGTCCCAGGCGTCCTAAATGTTTCATATGTCCTTAACGTCCCAGACGTCCCAGACGTCCTAGATGTCCCATATGTCCTTAACGTCCCAGACGTCCCAGATGTCTCATATGACCCTAACTTCCCAGACGTCCCAGATGTCCCATATGTCCTATATGTCCCTAATGTTCCAGGCGTCCTAGATGTTCCATTTGTCCCTAACCTCTCAGATGTCCTAAATGTCCCATATGTCCCTAACGTCCCAGACGTCCCAGCTGTCCCGTATGTCCTTAACGTACCAGATGTTCCAGACGTCCTAGATGTCTCATATGACCCTAACGTCCCAGACGTCCCAGATGTCCCATATGTCCTATATGTCCCTAATGTTCCAGGCGTCCTAGATGTTCCATTTGTCCCTAACCTCTCAGACGTCCTAAATGTCCCATATGTCCCTAACGTCCCAGACGTCCCAGCTGTCCCGTATGTCCTTAACGTACCAGATGTCCCAGACGTCCTAGATGTCCCATATGTCTATAACGTCCCAGACGTCCTAGACGTCCCATATGTCCTTAACGTCCCAGACGTCCCAGATGTCCCATATGTCCCATATGTCCCTAATGTCCCAGGCGTCCTAAGTGTTCCATATGTCCCTAATGTCCCAGACGTCCTAAATGCCCCATATGTCCCTAACGTCCCACACGTCCCAGCTGTCCCGTATGTCCCTAACGTCCCAGAAGTCCCAGACGTCCTAGATGTCCCATATGTCCCTAACGTCCCAGACGTCCCAGATGTTTCATATGTCCCTAACGTCCCAGGCGTCCCAGATGTCCCATATGTCCCATATGTCCCTAATGTCCCAGACGTTCCAATGTCCCATATGTCCCATATATCCTTAACGTTTCAGACGTCCCAGATGTACCATATGTTCCTAACGTCCCAGACGTCCCAAATGTCCCATATGTCCCATATGTCCCTAATGTCCCAGGCGTCCTAGATGTTCCATATGTCCCTAGCGTCCCAGACGTCCTAAATGTCCCATATGTCCCTAACGTCCCAGACGTTCAGCTGTCCCGTATGTTCCTAACGTCCCAGACGTCCCAGACGTCCTAGATGTCCCATATGTCCTTAACGTCCTAGACTTCCTAGATGTCCCATATGTCCTTAACGTCCCAGACGTCCTAGATGTCCCATATGTCCTTAACCTCCCAGACGCTTCAGATGTCCCATATGTCCCATATGTCCCTAATGTCCCAGGAGTCCTAAATGTCCCATATGTCCTTAACGTCCTAGACGTCCCAGACGTCCTAGATGTCCCATATGTTAACCTCCCAGACGCTTCAGATGTCCCATATGTCCCATATGTCCCTAATGTCCCAGACGTCCTAAATGTCCCATATGTCCTTAACGCCCTAGACGTCCCAGACGTCCTAGATGTCCCATATGTCCTTAATGTCCCAGACGTCCCAGATGTCCCATATGTCCCTAACGTCCCAGACGTCCCAGATGTCCCATATGTCGTATATGTCCCTAATGTCCCAGGCGTCCTAAATGTCCCATATGTCCTTAACGTCCCAGACTTCCCAGATGTCCCATATGTCCCTAATGTCCCAGGCGTCCTAGATGTTCCATATGTCCCTAGCGTCCCAGACGTCCTAAATGTCCCATATGTCCCTAACGTCCCAGACGTTCAGCTGTCCCGTATGTCCCTAACGTCCCAGACGTCCCAGACGTCCTAGATGTCCTATATCTCCTTAACGTCCTAGACTTCCTAGATGTCCCATATGTCCTTAACGTCCCAGACGTCCCAGATATACCATATGTCCCTAACGTCCCAGGCGTCCTAAATGTCCCATGTGTCCTTAACGTCCCAGACGTCCCAGATGTCCCATATGTCCCATATGTCCCTAATCTCCCAGGCGTCCCAGATGTCCCATATATCACATATATCCCTAATGTTCCAGGCGTCCCAAATGTCCCATATGTCCTTAACGTCCTAGACGTCCCAGACGTCCTAGATGTCCCATATGTGATTAACGTCCTAGACGTCCCAGATGTCCCATATGTCCCTAATGTCCCAGGCGTCTTAGATGTTCCATATGTACCTAACGTCCCAGACGTCCTAAATGTCCCATATGTCAATAACGTCCCAGACGTCCCAGCTGTCCCGTATGTTCCTAACGTCCCAGACGTCCTAGACGTCCTAGATGCCCATATGTCCCTAACGTCCCAGACGTCCTAGATGTCCTATATGTCCCTAGCGTCCCAGACGTCCCAGACGTCCTAGATGTCCCATATGTCCTTAACGTCCCAGACGTCCCAGATGTCCTATATGTTTTTAAAGTCTCAGACGTCCTAGACGTCCTAGTTGTCCCATATGTCCTTAACGTCCCAGACGTCCCAGATGTCCTATATGTCTCTAACGTCCCAGACGTCCTAGACGTCCTAGTTGTCCCATATGTCCTTAACGTCCCAGATGTCCCATATGTTCCTAACGTCTCAGGCGTCCTAGATGTCTCATATGTCCTTAAGGTCCCAGACGTCCCAGACGTCCTATGTGTCCCATATGTTCTTAACGTCCCAGACGTCCCAGATGTCCCATATGTCCCTAACGTCCCAGACGTCCCAGATATCCCATATGTCCCTAATGTCCCAGGCGTCCTAAATGTTTCATATGTCCTTAACGTCCCAGACGTCCCAGACGTCCTAGATGTCCCATATGTCCTTAACGTCCCAGACGTCCCAGATGTCTCATATGACCCTAACTTCCCAGACGTCCCAGATGTCCCATATGTCCTATATGTCCCTAATGTTCCAGGCGTCCTAGATGTTCCATTTGTCCCTAACCTCTCAGATGTCCTAAATGTCCCATATGTCCCTAACGTCCCAGACGTCCCAGCTGTCCCGTATGTCCTTAACGTACCAGATGTTCCAGACGTCCCAGATGTTTCATATGTCCCTAACGTCCCAGACGTCCCAGATGTCCCATATGTCCCATATGTCCCTAATGTCCCAGACGTCCCAGATGTCCCATATGTCCCATATATCCCTAACGTCCCAGGCGTCCCAGATGTCCCATATGTCCCATATGTCCCTAATGTCCCAGACGTTCCAATGTCCCATATGTCCCATATATCCTTAACGTTTCAGACGTCCCAGATGTACCATATGTTCCTAACGTCCCAGACGTCCCAAATGTCCCATATGTCCCATATGTCCCTAATGTCCCAGGCGTCCTAGATGTTCCATATGTCCCTAGCGTCCCAGACGTCCTAAATGTCCCATATGTCCCTAACGTCCCAGACGTTCAGCTGTCCCGTATGTTCCTAACGTCCCAGACGTCCCAGACGTCCTAGATGTCCCATATGTCCTTAACGTCCTAGACTTCCTAGATGTCCCATATGTCCTTAACGTCCCAGACGTCCTAGATGTCCCATATGTCCTTAACCTCCCAGACGCTTCAGATGTCCCATATGTCCCATATGTCCCTAATGTCCCAGGAGTCCTAAATGTCCCATATGTCCTTAACGTCCTAGACGTCCCAGACGTCCTAGATGTCCCATATGTTAACCTCCCAGACGCTTCAGATGTCCCATATGTCCCATATGTCCCTAATGTCCCAGACGTCCTAAATGTCCCATATGTCCTTAACGCCCTAGACGTCCCAGACGTCCTAGATGTCCCATATGTCCTTAATGTCCCAGACGTCCCAGATGTCCCATATGTCCCTAACGTCCCAGACGTCCCAGATGTCCCATATGTCGTATATGTCCCTAATGTCCCAGGCGTCCTAAATGTCCCATATGTCCTTAACGTCCCAGACTTCCCAGATGTCCCATATGTCCCTAATGTCCCAGGCGTCCTAGATGTTCCATATGTCCCTAGCGTCCCAGACGTCCTAAATGTCCCATATGTCCCTAACGTCCCAGACGTTCAGCTGTCCCGTATGTCCCTAACGTCCCAGACGTCCCAGACGTCCTAGATGTCCTATATCTCCTTTACGTCCTAGACTTCCTAGATGTCCCATATGTCCTTAACGTCCCAGACGTCCCAGATATACCATATGTCCCTAACGTCCCAGGCGTCCTAAATGTCCCATGTGTCCTTAACGTCCCAGACGTCCCAGATGTCCCATATGTCCCATATGTCCCTAATCTCCCAGGCGTCCCAGATGTCCCATATATCACATATATCCCTAATGTTCCAGGCGTCCCAAATGTCCCATATGTCCTTAACGTCCTAGACGTCCCAGACGTCCTAGATGTCCCATATGTGATTAACGTCCTAGACGTCCCAGATGTCCCATATGTCCCTAATGTCCCAGGCGTCTTAGATGTTCCATATGTACCTAACGTCCCAGACGTCCTAAATGTCCCATATGTCAATAACGTCCCAGACGTCCCAGCTGTCCCGTATGTTCCTAACGTCCCAGACGTCCTAGACGTCCTAGATGCCCATATGTCCCTAACGTCCCAGACGTCCTAGATGTCCTATATGTCCCTAGCGTCCCAGACGTCCCAGACGTCCTAGATGTCCCATATGTCCTTAACGGCCCAGACGTCCCAGATGTCCTATATGTTTTTAAAGTCTCAGACGTCCTAGACGTCCTAGTTGTCCCATATGTCCTTAACGTCCCAGACGTCCCAGATGTCCTATATGTCTCTAACGTCCCAGACGTCCTAGACGTCCTAGTTGTCCCATATGTCCTTAACGTCCCAGATGTCCCATATGTTCCTAACGTCTCAGGCGTCCTAGATGTCTCATATGTCCTTAAGGTCCCAGACGTCCCAGACGTCCTATGTGTCCCATATGTTCTTAACGTCCCAGACGTCCCAGATGTCCCATATGTCCCTAACGTCCCAGACGTCCCAGATATCCCATATGTCCCTAATGTCCCAGTCGTCCTAAATGTTTCATATGTCCTTAACGTCCCAGACGTCCCAGACGTCCTAGATGTCCCATATGTCCTTAACGTCCCAGACGTCCCAGATGTCTCATATGACCCTAACTTCCCAGACGTCCCAGATGTCCCATATGTCCTATATGTCCCTAATGTTCCAGGCGTCCTAGATGTTCCATTTGTCCCTAACCTCTCAGATGTCCTAAATGTCCCATATGTCCCTAACGTCCCAGACGTCCCAGCTGTCCCGTATGTCCTTAACGTACCAGATGTTCCAGACGTCCCAGATGTTTCATATGTCCCTAACGTCCCAGACGTCCCAGATGTCCCATATGTCCCATATGTCCCTAATGTCCCAGACGTCCCAGATGTCCCATATGTCCCATTTATCCCTAACGTTTCAGACGTCCCAGATGTACCATATGTTCCTAACGTCCCAGACGTCCCAAATGTCCCATATGTCCCATATGTCCCTAATGTCCCAGGCGTCCTAGATGTTCCATATGTCCCTAGCGTCCCAGACGTCCTAAATGTCCCATATCTCCTTAACGTCCTAGACTTCCTAGATGTCCCATATGTCCTTAACGTCCCAGACGTCCCAGATATACCATATGTCCCTAACGTCCCAGGCGTCCTAAATGTCCCATGTATCCTTAACGTCCCAGACGTCCCAGATGTCCCATATGTCCCATATGTCCCTAATCTCCCAGGCGTCCCAAATGTCCCATATGTCCTTAACGTCCTAGACGTCCCAGACGTCCTAGATGTCCCATATGTGATTAACGTCCTAGACGTCCCAGATGTCCCATATGTCCCTAATGTCCCAGGCGTCTTAGATGTTCCATATGTACCTAACGTCCCAGACGTCCTAAATGTCCCATATGTCAATAACGTCCCAGACGTCCCAGCTGTCCCGTATGTTCCTAACGTCCCAGACGTCCTAGACGTCCTAGATGCCCATATGTCCCTAACGTCCCAGACGTCCTAGATGTCCTATATGTCCCTAGCGTCCCAGACGTCCCAGACGTCCTAGATGTCCCATATGTCCTTAACGTCCCAGACGTCCCAGATGTCCTATATGTTTTTAAAGTCTCAGACGTCCTAGACGTCCTAGTTGTCCCATATGTCCTTAACGTCCCAGACGTCCCAGGTGTCCTATATGTCTCTAACGTCCCAGACGTCCTAGACGTCCTAGTTGTCCCATATGTCCTTAACGTCCCAGATGTCCCATATGTTCCTAACGTCTCAGGCGTCCTAGATGTCTCATATGTCCTTAAGGTCCCAGACGTCCCAGACGTCCTATGTGTCCCATATGTTCTTAACGTCCCAGACGTCCCAGATGTCCCATATGTCCCTAACGTCCCAGACGTCCCAGATATCCCATATGTCCCTAATGTCCCAGGCGTCCTAAATGTTTCATATGTCCTTAACGTCCCAGACGTCCCAGACGTCCTAGATGTCCCATATGTCCTTAACGTCCCAGACGTCCCAGATGTCTCATATGACCCTAACTTCCCAGACGTCCCAGATGTCCCATATGTCCTATATGTCCCTAATGTTCCAGGCGTCCTAGATGTTCCATTTGTCCCTAACCTCTCAGATGTCCTAAATGTCCCATATGTCCCTAACGTCCCAGACGTCCCAGCTGTCACGTATGTCCTTAACGTACCAGATGTTCCAGACGTCCTAGATGTCTCATATGACCCTAACGTCCCAGACGTCCCAGATGTCCCATATGTCCTATATGTCCCTAATGTTTCAGGCGTCCTAGATGTTCCATTTGTCCCTAACCTCTCAGACGTCCTAAATGTCCCTTATGTCCCTAACGTCCCAGACGTCCCAGCTGTCCCGTATGTCCTTAACGTACCAGATGTCCCAGACGTCCTAGATGTCCCATATGTCTATAACGTCCCAGACGTCCTAGACGTCCCATATGTCCTTAACGTCCCAGACGTCCCAGATGTCCCATATGTCCCATATGTCCCTAATGTCCCAGGCGTCCTAAGTGTTCCATATGTCCCTAATGTCCCAGACGTCCTAAATGCCCCATATGTCCCTAACGTCCCACACGTCCCAGCTGTCCCGTATGTCCCTAACGTCCCAGACGTCCCAGACGTCCTAGATGTCCCATATGTCCCTAACGTCCCAGACGTCCCAGATGTTTCATATGTCCCTAACGTCCCAGGCGTCCCAGATGTCCCATATGTCCCATATGTCCCTAATGTCCCAGACGTTCCAATGTCCCATATGTCCCATATATCCTTAACGTTTCAGACGTCCCAGATGTACCATATGTTCCTAACGTCCCAGACGTCCCAAATGTCCCAAATGTCCCATATGTCCTTAACGTCCTAGACGTCCCAGACGTCCTAGATGTCCCATATGTGATTAACGTCCTAGACGTCCCAGATGTCCCATATGTCCCTAATGTCCCAGGCGTCTTAGATGTTCCATATGTCCCTAACGTCCCAGACGTCCTAAATGTCCCATATGTCTTTAACGTCCCAGACGTCCCAGCTGTCCCGTATGTTCCTAACGTCCCAGACGTCCTAGACGTTATAGATGTCCCATATGTCCCTAACGTCCCAGACGTCCTAGATGTCCTATATGTCCCTAGCGTCCCAGACGTCCCAGACGTCCTAGATGTCCCATATGTCCTTAACGTCCCAGACGTCCCAGATGTCCTATATGTTTTTAAAGTCTCAGACGTCCTAGACGTCCTAGTTGTCCCATATGTCCTTAACGTCCCAGACGTCCCAGATGGCCCATATGTCCCTAACGTCTCAGGCGTCCTAGTTGTCTCATATGTCCTTAAGGTCCTAGATGTCCCAGACGTCCTAGATGTCCCATATGTCCCTAACGTCCCAGACGTCCCAGACGTCCCAGATGTCCCATATGTTCCTAACGTCCCAGACGTCCCAGATGTCCCATATGTCCCTAACGTCCCAGACGTCCCAGATGTCCCATATGTCCCATATGTCCCTAATGTCCCAGGCGTCCTAAATGTCCCATATATTTTTAACATCCCAGACGTCCCAGACGTCCTAGATGTCCCATATGTTCTTAACGTCCCAGACGTCCCTGATGTCTCATATGACCCTAACGTCCCAGACGTCCCAGATGTCCCATATGTCCTATATGTCCCTAATGTCCCAGGCGTCCTAAATGTCCCATATGTCCTTAACGTCCCAGACGTCCCAGATGTCCCATATGTCCCATATGTCCCTAATGTCCCAGGCATCCCAGATGTCCCATATGTCACATATATCCCTAATGTCCCAGGCTTCCCAAATGTCCCATATGTCCTTAACGTCCTAGACGTCCCAGACGTCCTAGATGTCCCATATGTCTTTAACGTCCTCGACGTCCCAGATGTCCCATATGTCCCTAACGTCCCAGACGTCCCAGATGTCCTATATGTCCCTAATGTCAAAAGCGTCTTAGATGTTCCATATGTCCCTAACATCCCAGACGTCCTAAATGTCCCATATGTCCCTAACGTCCCAGACGTCCCAGCTGTCCCGTATGTTCCTAACGTCCCAGACTTCCTAGACGTCCTAGATGTCCAATATGTCCCTAACGTCCCAGACGTCCTAGATGTCCTATATGTCGCTAGCGTTCCAGACGTCCCAGACGTCCTATACGTCTCTAACGTCCCAGACGTCCTAGACGTCCTGGTTGTCCGATATGTCCTTAACGTCCCAGATGTCCCATATGTCCCTAACGTCTCAGGCGTCCTAGATGTCTCATATGTCCTTAAGGTCCCAGACGTCCCAGACGTCCCAGATGTCCTATATGTCTCTAACGTCCCAGACGTCCTAGACGTCCTAGTTGTCCCATATGTCCTTAACGTCCCAGACGTCCTAGATGTCCTATATGTCTCTAACGTCCCAGACGTCCTAGACGTCCTAGTTGTCCCATATGTCCTTAACGTCCCAGATGTCCCATATGTCCCTAACGTCTCAGGCGTCCTAGATGTCTCATATGTCCTTAAGGTCCCAGATGTCCCATATGTTCCTAACGTCTCAGGCGTCCTAGATGTCTCATATGTCCTTAAGGTCCCAGACGTCCTAAATGTCCCATATGTCCCTAACGTCCCAGACGTCCCAGCTGTCCTGTATGTTCCTAACGTCCCAGACGTCCTAGACGTCCTAGATGTCCAATATGTCCCTAACGTCCCAGACGTCCTAGACGTCCTAGTTGTCCCATATGTCCTTAACGTCCCAGATGTCCCATATGTCTCTAACGTCTCAGGCGTCCTAGATGTCTCATATGTCCTTAAGGTCCCAGATGTCCCATATGTTCCTAACGTCTCAGGCGTCCTAGATGTCTCATATGTCCTTAAGGTCCCAGACGTCTTAGATGTTCCATATGTCCCTAACGTCCCAGACGTCCTAAATGTCCCATATGTCCCTAACGTCCCAGACGTCCCAGCTGTCCTGTATGTTCCTAACGTCCCAGACGTCCTAGACGTCCTAGATGTCCAATATGTCCCTAACGTCCCAGACGTCCTAGATGTCCTATATGTCGCTAGCGTCCCAGACGTCCCAGACGTCCTATACGTCTCTAACGTCCCAGACGTCCTAGACGTCCTAGTTGTCCCATATGTCCTTAACGTCCCAGATGTCCCATATGTCCCTAACGTCTCAGGCGTCCTAGATGTCTCATATGTCCTTAAGGTCCCAGACGTCCCAGACGTCCCAGATGTCCTATATGTCTCTAACGTCCCAGACGTCCTAGACGTCCTAGTTGTCCCATATGTCCTTAACGTCCCAGATGTCCCATATGTTCCTAACGTCTCAGGCGTCCTAGATGTCTCATATGTCCTTAAGGTCCCAGACGTCCCAGACGTCCTATGTGTCCCATATGTTCTTAACGTCCCAGACGTCCCAGATGTCCCATATGTCCCTAACGTCCCAGACGTCCCAGATATCCCATATGTCGCTAATGTCCCAGGCGTCCTAAATGTTTCATATGTCCTTAACGTCCCAGACGTCCCAGACGTCCTAGATGTCCCATATGTCCTTAACGTCCCAGACGTCCCAGATGTCTCATATGACCCTAACTTCCCAGACGTCCCAGATGTCCCATATGTCCTATATGTCCCTAATGTTCCAGGCGTCCTAGATGTTCCATTTGTCCCTAACCTCTCAGATGTCCTAAATGTCCCATATGTCCCTAACGTCCCAGACGTCCCAGCTGTCCCGTATGTCCTTAACGTACCAGATGTTCCAGACGTCCTAGATGTCTCATATGACCCTAACGTCCCAGACGTCCCAGATGTCCCATATGTCCTATATGTCCCTAATGTTCCAGGCGTCCTAGATGTTCCATTTGTCCCTAACCTCTCAGACGTCCTAAATGTCCCATATGTCCCTAACGTCCCAGACGTCCCAGCTGTCCCGTATGTCCTTAACGTACCAGATGTCCCAGACGTCCTAGATGTCCCATATGTCTATAACGTCCCAGACGTCCTAGACGTCCCATATGTCCTTAACGTCCCAGACGTCCCAGATGTCCCATATGTCCCATATGTCCCTAATGTCCCAGGCGTCCTAAGTGTTCCATATGTCCCTAATGTCCCAGACGTCCTAAATGCCCCATATGTCCCTAACGTCCCACACGTCCCAGCTGTCCCGTATGTCCCTAACGTCCCAGAAGTCCCAGACGTCCTAGATGTCCCATATGTCCCTAACGTCCCAGACGTCCCAGATGTTTCATATGTCCCTAACGTCCCAGGCGTCCCAGATGTCCCATATGTCCCATATGTCCCTAATGTCCCAGACGTTCCAATGTCCCATATGTCCCATATATCCTTAACGTTTCAGACGTCCCAGATGTACCATATGTTCCTAACGTCCCAGACGTCCCAAATGTCCCATATGTCCCATATGTCCCTAATGTCCCAGGCGTCCTAGATGTTCCATATGTCCCTAGCGTCCCAGACGTCCTAAATGTCCCATATGTCCCTAACGTCCCAGACGTTCAGCTGTCCCGTATGTTCCTAACGTCCCAGACGTCCCAGACGTCCTAGATGTCCCATATGTCCTTAACGTCCTAGACTTCCTAGATGTCCCATATGTCCTTAACGTCCCAGACGTCCTAGATGTCCCATATGTCCTTAACCTCCCAGACGCTTCAGATGTCCCATATGTCCCATATGTCCCTAATGTCCCAGGAGTCCTAAATGTCCCATATGTCCTTAACGTCCTAGACGTCCCAGACGTCCTAGATGTCCCATATGTTAACCTCCCAGACGCTTCAGATGTCCCATATGTCCCATATGTCCCTAATGTCCCAGACGTCCTAAATGTCCCATATGTCCTTAACGCCCTAGACGTCCCAGACGTCCTAGATGTCCCATATGTCCTTAATGTCCCAGACGTCCCAGATGTCCCATATGTCCCTAACGTCCCAGACGTCCCAGATGTCCCATATGTCGTATATGTCCCTAATGTCCCAGGCGTCCTAAATGTCCCATATGTCCTTAACGTCCCAGACTTCCCAGATGTCCCATATGTCCCTAATGTCCCAGGCGTCCTAGATGTTCCATATGTCCCTAGCGTCCCAGACGTCCTAAATGTCCCATATGTCCCTAACGTCCCAGACGTTCAGCTGTCCCGTATGTCCCTAACGTCCCAGACGTCCCAGACGTCCTAGATGTCCTATATCTCCTTAACGTCCTAGACTTCCTAGATGTCCCATATGTCCTTAACGTCCCAGACGTCCCAGATATACCATATGTCCCTAACGTCCCAGGCGTCCTAAATGTCCCATGTGTCCTTAACGTCCCAGACGTCCCAGATGTCCCATATGTCCCATATGTCCCTAATCTCCCAGGCGTCCCAGATGTCCCATATATCACATATATCCCTAATGTTCCAGGCGTCCCAAATGTCCCATATGTCCTTAACGTCCTAGACGTCCCAGACGTCCTAGATGTCCCATATGTGATTAACGTCCTAGACGTCCCAGATGTCCCATATGTCCCTAATGTCCCAGGCGTCTTAGATGTTCCATATGTACCTAACGTCCCAGACGTCCTAAATGTCCCATATGTCAATAACGTCCCAGACGTCCCAGCTGTCCCGTATGTTCCTAACGTCCCAGACGTCCTAGACGTCCTAGATGCCCATATGTCCCTAACGTCCCAGACGTCCTAGATGTCCTATATGTCCCTAGCGTCCCAGACGTCCCAGACGTCCTAGATGTCCCATATGTCCTTAACGTCCCAGACGTCCCAGATGTCCTATATGTTTTTAAAGTCTCAGACGTCCTAGACGTCCTAGTTGTCCCATATGTCCTTAACGTCCCAGACGTCCCAGATGTCCTATATGTCTCTAACGTCCCAGACGTCCTAGACGTCCTAGTTGTCCCATATGTCCTTAACGTCCCAGATGTCCCATATGTTCCTAACGTCTCAGGCGTCCTAGATGTCTCATATGTCCTTAAGGTCCCAGACGTCCCAGACGTCCTATGTGTCCCATATGTTCTTAACGTCCCAGACGTCCCAGATGTCCCATATGTCCCTAACGTCCCAGACGTCCCAGATATCCCATATGTCCCTAATGTCCCAGGCGTCCTAAATGTTTCATATGTCCTTAACGTCCCAGACGTCCCAGACGTCCTAGATGTCCCATATGTCCTTAACGTCCCAGACGTCCCAGATGTCTCATATGACCCTAACTTCCCAGACGTCCCAGATGTCCCATATGTCCTATATGTCCCTAATGTTCCAGGCGTCCTAGATGTTCCATTTGTCCCTAACCTCTCAGATGTCCTAAATGTCCCATATGTCCCTAACGTCCCAGACGTCCCAGCTGTCCCGTATGTCCTTAACGTACCAGATGTTCCAGACGTCCCAGATGTTTCATATGTCCCTAACGTCCCAGACGTCCCAGATGTCCCATATGTCCCATATGTCCCTAATGTCCCAGACGTCCCAGATGTCCCATATGTCCCATATATCCCTAACGTCCCAGGCGTCCCAGATGTCCCATATGTCCCATATGTCCCTAATGTCCCAGACGTTCCAATGTCCCATATGTCCCATATATCCTTAACGTTTCAGACGTCCCAGATGTACCATATGTTCCTAACGTCCCAGACGTCCCAAATGTCCCATATGTCCCATATGTCCCTAATGTCCCAGGCGTCCTAGATGTTCCATATGTCCCTAGCGTCCCAGACGTCCTAAATGTCCCATATGTCCCTAACGTCCCAGACGTTCAGCTGTCCCGTATGTTCCTAACGTCCCAGACGTCCCAGACGTCCTAGATGTCCCATATGTCCTTAACGTCCTAGACTTCCTAGATGTCCCATATGTCCTTAACGTCCCAGACGTCCTAGATGTCCCATATGTCCTTAACCTCCCAGACGCTTCAGATGTCCCATATGTCCCATATGTCCCTAATGTCCCAGGAGTCCTAAATGTCCCATATGTCCTTAACGTCCTAGACGTCCCAGACGTCCTAGATGTCCCATATGTTAACCTCCCAGACGCTTCAGATGTCCCATATGTCCCATATGTCCCTAATGTCCCAGACGTCCTAAATGTCCCATATGTCCTTAACGCCCTAGACGTCCCAGACGTCCTAGATGTCCCATATGTCCTTAATGTCCCAGACGTCCCAGATGTCCCATATGTCCCTAACGTCCCAGACGTCCCAGATGTCCCATATGTCGTATATGTCCCTAATGTCCCAGGCGTCCTAAATGTCCCATATGTCCTTAACGTCCCAGACTTCCCAGATGTCCCATATGTCCCTAATGTCCCAGGCGTCCTAGATGTTCCATATGTCCCTAGCGTCCCAGACGTCCTAAATGTCCCATATGTCCCTAACGTCCCAGACGTTCAGCTGTCCCGTATGTCCCTAACGTCCCAGACGTCCCAGACGTCCTAGATGTCCTATATCTCCTTTACGTCCTAGACTTCCTAGATGTCCCATATGTCCTTAACGTCCCAGACGTCCCAGATATACCATATGTCCCTAACGTCCCAGGCGTCCTAAATGTCCCATGTGTCCTTAACGTCCCAGACGTCCCAGATGTCCCATATGTCCCATATGTCCCTAATCTCCCAGGCGTCCCAGATGTCCCATATATCACATATATCCCTAATGTTCCAGGCGTCCCAAATGTCCCATATGTCCTTAACGTCCTAGACGTCCCAGACGTCTTAGATGTCCCATATGTGATTAACGTCCTAGACGTCCCAGATGTCCCATATGTCCCTAATGTCCCAGGCGTCTTAGATGTTCCATATGTACCTAACGTCCCAGACGTCCTAAATGTCCCATATGTCAATAACGTCCCAGACGTCCCAGCTGTCCCGTATGTTCCTAACGTCCCAGACGTCCTAGACGTCCTAGATGCCCATATGTCCCTAACGTCCCAGACGTCCTAGATGTCCTATATGTCCCTAGCGTCCCAGACGTCCCAGACGTCCTAGATGTCCCATATGTCCTTAACGGCCCAGACGTCCCAGATGTCCTATATGTTTTTAAAGTCTCAGACGTCCTAGACGTCCTAGTTGTCCCATATGTCCTTAACGTTCCAGACGTCCCAGATGTCCTATATGTCTCTAACGTCCCAGACGTCCTAGACGTCCTAGTTGTCCCATATGTCCTTAACGTCCCAGATGTCCCATATGTTCCTAACGTCTCAGGCGTCCTAGATGTCTCATATGTCCTTAAGGTCCCAGACGTCCCAGACGTCCTATGTGTCCCATATGTTCTTAACGTCCCAGACGTCCCAGATGTCCCATATGTCCCTAACGTCCCAGACGTCCCAGATATCCCATATGTCCCTAATGTCCCAG